>CAUYQG010227074.1:0-27766 GCA_963574415.1 Tarsius wallacei
TGGAAAGCAGAATAAACCGGGCAGAAGAAAGAAACTCAGAGCTTGAGGATCAAAACATGGAACTAACCCAATCTGTTAAAAACATAGAAAGGAATCTTAAAAACATGGAACAATGCCTTAAAGGGATGTGTAATTACATTAAGAGACCAAACGTATACTTGATTGATATCCCTGATGCAGAAAAGGAGAATGAGAGCACCCTGGAACAAACATTCCATGAGGTCATTCAAGAAAAAGTCCCACATCTCAGCAGAGATGTATCCATTCAAACACAAGAGATGCAGAGAACCCTTGCAAAGCAGCAAAGGAGAAGACTAACTCTTAGACACATAGTAATATGCTTACACAAAGTAGGTATAAATGTCCTAAAGACAGTGAGAAAGGTCAGACCACATACTTGGGAAGACGAATTAGAACAGCAGCAGACTTATATACGGAAACATTACAGTCTAGAAGAGACTGGAGTCCAATATTCAAACTTCCCAAAGATAAACAATTCCAACCAAGAATTTCCTACCCAGCAAAGCTAGTCTTAATCAGCAATGGAGAATTAAAATCCTTCACAAACATCCGATCCCTAAGAGTTTATGCTGCTTCCAGGTGAGTTCTACAGGAGACACTTAAAAGGTATTAATCACAGAAGAAAGAAAAAAAAGAACAACCAGAAGCTTAGAAAAATACAGAAAAACAAAGAATCAACTCAGCTACATTGTGACTGCAAAATTTAAAACACACACATATATCAACCCAAAATTAAGATAAAACAAACAAACAAAAAACTGCATAAGAACCTCATGACAGGGATAAAATCTCACATCTAAATAATCAGCCTGAACATGAATGGACTAAATGCACCACTGAAAGTCACAGAATGGCAAACTGGATAAAAAAGCATGACCTAACAGTATGCTGTCTGGAAGAAACATATCTTACAACAAAGGATTCCCACAGACTCAATGTTACAGGATGCAAAACAAAATTTCAGGTTAAAGGAAAACAAAAAAAGGAGTCACAATTTTATATCAAAGAAGACAACCTTCAAGCTAACAATAATTTAAAAAGATACATTAGGAAACTACACAATGATAAAAGGTTAAATCCATCAACAAGAAATATCCATCCTAAACATATACATACTCAACACTGAACCATCACATTTTATAAAGCAACTACTAAGTGAACTACAAAAAGGTATTGACTCTAACACTATCATAACTGGGGACTTAAATACCCCTCTAAAAACCCCTCGATGATAGATCATCGATAAAAAAAATTAACAAGGAGATCTGAAACTTCAAATTGATGATTGATCAAATGGAATTAATAGTTACCTACAGAACACTCCACCCAACAATCACAGAATAGAAATTCTACTCATAACCACTTGGAACATACTCCAAAATCAACCACATCCTCAGCCATAAATCACGCATAAACAAATATCATAAGATTAGAAAACTGCCATGTACCTTTTCAGACCACACTGGAATAAAAATAAATATCATCACCAACAAAACCCACAAAGACATGGACATTAAACAGCATAACGCTGAACAACTACTGGGTCAACACAGAAATCAAAATAGAAATTAAAAGTGTCTTGGAAACAAATGAAAACAAAGATACATCTTACCAAAACCTCTGGGATTCCATGAAAACAGCAACAAAAGGGGAATTTACAACTCTACACACACACAGCAAGAAAACAGATCATGAGTTAACAGCTTAACACATCACCTAAGGGAGCTGGAAAGGCAAGGCCACCAAAACCCCAACTTCAGCAGACTAATCCAGATCACCAAAGTAAAAGCCCAAATACAGGGCAAAGAAGACAAAAATATAATAGAAAAAAATCAGCAAAACTAAAAGCTGCTTCTTTGAAAAAATTAACAAGACTGATGGACCCCTAGCCAAACTGACCGAGAAAAAGAGAAAAAAGTCCAAATAAGCACAATCAGACATGCAATAGATCAAGTCACAACTGAAACCAAAGAAGGACAAAAGATTATCAGAGATTATTATGCACACCTGTATGGAAACAAACTAAAAAACTAAATGAAATGGAGGACTTTCTGACATCATACAGCCTCCCAAGATTGAAACAAGAAGAAATCCAGACCCTAAATAGACCAATTGTTATTATTTTATGAAGGAAATTGACTTCTTCATAAAAAAATTACCTAAAAAAAAAAAAGGCCCTAGACCTACCACACAGCTTTCCAGCAGAATTCTACAAAACATACAAGGAGGAGCTGATACCAATACTATTGAAAGTATTCCAGGCAATCAAGAAAAACAGAAATCTCTGCAAACCATTTTATGAAGCTAACATTATACTGATACTCATACTGGGTAAAGATCCAACAAAGAAAGAGAATTAGAAGTCAATATCTCTGATGAACATATATGCAAAAAAGTCTCAAAAGATTCTAGCAAATCAGATTAAACAACACATCTGAAAAATTATCCACCATGCCTAAGTAGGCTTCATCCTTGGGATGCCAGGCTGGTTTAACATCTCCAAGACCATAAATGTAATTAAATGCATCAACAAATGTAAAAACAAGAGCCACATGATTACATCATTAGATGCAGAAACAGCTTTCAACAAAATCCAGCACCCCTTCTTGATAAAAACCCATAAACATGCAGGCATAGAGGGAACATACCACAAAATAGCAAGAGCCATCTATGATAAACTCACAGCCAACATATTGCTATGCAAACAGAAATTGGAAGCATTTTCCCTGAAAACTGGAACAAGACAAGGATGCCCACTCTCATCCCTCCTGTTCAACATAGTGTTAGAAGTCCTAGTGAGAGCAATCAGACAAGAGAAGGAGATCAGGGGTATCCATATAGGAAAATAGGAAGTTAAGCTATTCCTCTTTACTGAAAATATGATCCTCTACCTTGAAAACCCAAAGAGAATATGTCAAAAAACCTCCTTGCACCGATAAAGAACTTTGGCAAAGGCTCACAGTACAAAATCAATATGCAAAAGACAGTCATATTTTTATACCCCAACAACCAACAGGCAGACAACCAAATAAAAAAGCACAATCTCATTCACAACAGCCACAAAAAAACATGAAGTACCTTGGCATCTTCCTAACCAGAGAAGCGAAAGACCTTCACCACAAAAACTACAAAACACTGCTCAAATAAATCAAAGAAGACAGAAAGAAATGGAAAAATATTCCATGCTCATGAACTGGAAGAATCAACATTGTTAAGATGTCTATCGTACCCAAAGCAATCTACAGATTCAATGCAATACTAATTAAATTGCTAGCAGCATTCTTCTCAGACCTCAAAAAGACAATACAGAAATTCATATGAAAACATAAATGGCCATGAATAGCCAAAATAATCCTCAGCAAAAGAAACAAAGCAGGATGTATCACACTCCCAGACTTTAAACTTTATTATAAGGCTACAATAATCAAAACAGCCTGGTACTGGTATAAGAACAGGCATATAGATAATGGAACAGGATAGAAATTCCTGAAACAAAACCTCCATTTCTCAACTAAATCATCATCTACAAAGCCTCCACTAACAACCACTTGGGAGAGGAGAACCTATTCAGTAAATGGTGTTGAGAAAACTGGCTGACCATATTCAGAAGAATAAGACAGGATCCCTCCCTATCACCATACACAAAAGTCAACTCAAAATGAATCAAAGACCTAAACATAAAACCTCAAACTATAAGAATCTTAGAAAATGCAGGAGACACCCTTACAGAAATTGGAATAGGCAACCAATTCCAGATCAAAACTCCAAGTGTCCATGCCATAAGAGATAAGATAGACAAGTGGGGCCTCATCAAACAGAAAAGCTTCTGCAAAGCAAAAGAAACTATTAATTGAATGGGGAGACAGCCCACAGAATGGGCAAAAATATTTGCCAACTGTGTATCTGACAAAGGCCTAATATCAATGATCTACAAGGAACTCAAACCAGCTGAAAGGAAAAAAAAACAAACAGCCCCATTAAAAAATGGGCAAAACATCGAAGCTGGACTGGATAAAGAAAATGTGGTATATATACACAACGGAATATTATGCAGTCATAAAGAAGGACAAATATATGGACTTTGCAGCAACTTGGATGGATGTGGAGTCGATCACATTCGGTGATGTATCACAGAAACAAAGAACAGAGTACCATATGTTCTCACTCATATGTGGACCTTGAACAATTATAATACTATAAGAAAGCATTTGGCAGTAATGGGACACTGTCAGGAGAGGGGGGCGCGATTGGCAGTTGAGGGCAATTGCTAGGGGAGGGAGGGGCATACCTCATCAACAAGGGTACCTGCATAATCAATTGTATACCTAACCCTGAATTGTACCCCACATCTTTATAATAAAAAAAAATAAAATTTAATTTAAAAAACGGGCAAAAGACATGAAAAGAGACTTCTTAAAAGAAGATACACAAGGAACCAACAGACATTGGAAAAATGCTCAGACTCACTAATCATCAGAGAAATGCAAATCAAAATCACATTGAGATACTACCTAACTCCAGTAAAACTGGCCAGCATTAATAAAACAAAAAACAGTGGATGCTGGTGAGGATGCTAAGAAAAGGGAACGCTTCTACAAGGGAATGCAAACTAGTTAAACGTCTATGGAAAACAGTGATGCAATTTCTAAAAAAAAAAATAGAAACTGACTTTCCATACGACCCAGCAATCCCCCTTCTGGGAATATACTTGGAGAAACTCAAATCATTCTACAAAAAAGGTACCTGTGCATGCATGTTTATTGCAGCACTATTCATAATAGCAAAAATGTGGAACTGAACTAGATTTTTAAAAATGTATCACTTATGCATGATAGAATATTATGAAGTCACATAAAGGACAAAATGATGGACTTCACAGTAACTTGGATGGATTTAGAGTCTATCATACTCAGTGCCCTAATATAGAAACAAAGATCTGAGTACCACATGTTCTCACTCATAAGTGGACCCCTGAACACCTACCATAATAATACAAAAAAAGGAACTGGCAGTAGTGGGACACTGCCAGGGGAGGGTGGGGCACATAACATCAGGTAGGGTACCTGATCCTAATCCAGGCAAAGTGAGGTCCAGTGGGAAGCACAATATTTCACCCGTAACTAAGCCAATTATGTATGCAATCCTGACTAGTAACCCCCAACTTAAAAAAAAGATGTGGTACATATACATGATGAAATACTACGCAGCCATAAAGGACAACAAAATTATGAACTTCACAGCAACTTGGATGGATTTAGAGTATATCATACTCAGGAATCTATCACAGAAACAAAGAACTGAGAACCACATTGTCTCACTCATAAGTAGACCCTGAACATTTATCATAATACATGAAAGGGATCAGCAGTAAAGAGACACTGCCATGGGGGGGTGCACATAACATCAATAAGGGCACTCAACGGGAGGCCCAAACTTCACCTGTACGATGACCACTTACGCACCTAATTCTGAATTATACTCCACATCTCCAGAATAAAAAAATATATATACTAAAAAAAGAAGAAAAGCAATACCATAAATAATGATGAAAGGAATTAGGTCTGTTTGTCCTAGATAAGATTCAGACCCCACTGAGGGTTTGTCACGGGAGGAGGGGAGCAGAAGGAGTCTGTGGCTCTTACTGTCAGGCATGCTTTGAACACCTGACCTCATTTGAAAGGTAAAAGAGAACAGGGTGCTAATCTGATTCAAGAGATGCTGTTTCCCAGAGCCTCACCTCTGCCTCCCAGAAGTAAAGTGGGCATGGGTGAGAAGACAGGCCATAGAGTACTTAAGAGGGGATATTATTAAGTCATAATTGGCATAAATCAGCCTCGGTATTGTTGTGGTAACAGCCAAAGAAAGTAATCCATCCATTTCACTTTGTCCTTAAATCCACAAGGGCTGATCCAGAGGTCTAGATTTAGTGTACTGATATAAAAGTAGTGCCTGGATATGGAATATAGCCTGTAGCCAAGAACTCCAGGGAAGATCCAAGAGACTGTTGGGAAATACGGTAGACCAAAGAGCCTTTGGATCACCTGGGGTTTGGGAAACCCTTTAGAAAAGTGTCCTCACAAGTCTAGACCTCAATGTTTCTATTTCTAAAATGAAAACATCAGAAAAGATTTCCAAGAGCCCTTTCAGCTCTTTCTAGGGGTTTCATATATCTTTTTGCCTGGTAGCCTGAGGCCTGATGGGAGATCTGACAAACATTTTGAAGATGGTTTTAATAAAATTAGGGGATGACTGTCTTGCTCACAGTTGTATCCTCAGAGTCTAACACAATACCTGGCATATAGTTGCTTCTCAGTAAATATTTGTTGAATAAATGCAAAATGACTGCTCTTCCCATGCTAATGATGACAAAAGGTAAGTTGAAAGCAGAATGTTCAAATTGATGGTTTTCATTTTCATTCTTCACCTTTTTGTGCCAGGACATCCTTTTCCTAAATGAGATAAAACTATTTAAAAAGAAAGAGAAGGAAGAAGGTATCTGCAACATGGAAAACTGACAAGGAATTAATATCTGGAATACACAAGGAACACCTGTAAATCAGCAAGAAAAATATAAGAAACTATAGGAAAATAAAAAAGAATAGAAACAGGACCCAGAGTGTCCAGATGAAATGGACAGTTCAGATCTAGGGCAGGCAGAGAACACCTGGGCTGGTCACTTTATGTTGCTACCTGCTTCATCCTTTTAACCTAGTATGTTCTACAAATATTACCATTTTATACTATATGTTATCATTTTCTACGTGCATCAAAATGTAAAGACTATTGGGAATACTGAGATAAGAAATTCACCAAAAGGAAAACCCAGATGACTAATAAGCTTGAAAACTTCGGCCTTAAAACATATCAAATGGAAATGACTTAAAGCCAGAGCATGGTAAACTTCATTAGACCTGTGGAAGAATTTCTTGATAGTAAAGAATATGAACACTAACACAGATGAGTGAGAAAAGCTAGGCAAACTTCTCTGGACAGAATTTATTTCACACGTATAGGATGACTGAGTATCTTCCTCAAGAGAGATAGGCAAAATAGTTTTATAAGGCATCTTTAACACATCTTGCTCTTGTCTCAGTTTCTCTGATTGTAACATGAGTTCTAAAGTTACAAAAGGCAATACCACCGATCATTGGTCAAGGTGACCTTGACTAAATCAAGGGTCTTTTATATCACTGTCTGAGTTTAGAAAGAAGAATGTGATCATCTGCAGAGAACTTCTTAAGAAAGCTTTTAACTTATTACTCTCACTAAATGACTTTGATTAACAGTCCCTTTATTTTCTACTTCCTCATCTGTAAAATGAGGTGTTGTGACTTAAGTGTTTGTAAAGTGCTTTCTGCTCCCAGGAGTAAAAAAAAAAAAATAATGCTCTCTAATAGATAGTGTAACTTTTTTCTGTACTAATTATAGTGTTCCCCACTTCCCCTTTAACAAGTACAAAAGTGGGAAGTGTTTAGAGCTCTCTTATAATCTACAGAAAGAGTAGATTATGTTAACAAATTCATGCTTGAGTAAGACCTAACAAGAAAGTAGAGGCAGAAAATGCAGAAGTAGCCTGTCTCACTACCATAGCTTTCTCTAGTGAAGGCATATCTATGTCTTACAGAACTAGAGAAAGATCCAGACATAACTTAAAGGGCAACTCCTCCAACACGCTCATTTGAGAGATGGGGCATAAGGCTCAGGGTAGAAAAGACTCACCTGAGGTTCTCTAGTCAGTCAGTAACCAAGGTGGAACCTAAACCTGGGACTCTCAATTCTAATATTATTTCTTTTCTTTTCTTCCTCCTCCTCCTCGCCCCCTCCCCCACCCCGTGTGTCTCTCTCCCTCCCATCCTCCTTTCCCTCTCCATCATGGCTCACCACAGCTGGTTCACCACAGCCTCAACTTTCTGGGCTCAGGTGATCTTCAGCCTCCTAAGAAGCTGAGACTACAGGTGTACACCACCATGCCTGGCTAATTTTTTTTTTTTTTTTTTTGTAGAGACAAGGTCTTGCTGTGTTGCGTAAGCTGGTCTTGAACTCCTGGGTTCAAGCAATCCTTTCGGATGAGCCCCCCAAAGTTCTGGGATTACAGGCATGAGCCACTGCACCTGACCTTGGTATTATTTCTGATAAACCATTTGCTCCTCACAGCTTTTGGTCTAAAGGTAACAAAATCATGGGCTAAAATACTGTCTTCTGGCCCAGCTAGACACATATTTCTCCATCTCCCTTTGACACCTGTGGTTATAGGGTGGGACAAAGAGACAGTTCCCATTTAAATCCTTAACTTCAGGACCAAGAATAGTTGAGAAATCAGAACAGTAAATCATCAACAATCTTTTATTGGGTTGGCTGGATTGGGTAAGTTCTCAAAGCAGGGTCATAGCATGCTCCCTTCTAGAAAGACGAATAGTTCCATTGCTATCTGAGTCTGTGTCTTGTAGAAAGAGGCCAAGGTGTTTGGGAGTTGGGAGCAAATGATCCTTCAAAGACTAAAGGATTCCCACTGGGCCAGTACCTGGGAGCTTTGGGAAAATAAGTTTTGCTTTTTAGAGATTCAGTCTGTTGAACTAAGAAATGGGAATAACAATAACAACCTTTGCCATCTTTGAAGATCAAATGGCATATAATTTGAATGTTCCTTGCCAACTAAAGGAGTAAATGTGTGTGAGCAATTATATTTAATTCTGACTTTAAGCAATATTTATTGAGCATCTACTAGTACCAGGCAATGTGCTGGGCAGAGGGGATATATCAGTAAGTCAAGAGATGAAATATCTTGCCCTTTATAAAATTTACATTCCCATAGGAGAGATAGACAATAAATAAAATATATAAGTAAAATATATAATATGTCAGAGATAAGTGTAATGGAGAAAAATAGAACAAGGAAGCAGGAAAGGCAGTGCAAGGTTATAATTTCAAATAGAATGCTCAGGGAAGTCTTGAGGAAAAGGCAATATTTGAATAAAGACTTGGAGGAGGTGAGGAAGGGAGTCATGTAGACAGCTGGGGGGTGGGGAGAGAGTGCTCTAGGCAGAGGGAAAACCCATTGCAAAGGCTCTGAGGGAGAAGCACAACAGGCATATTGAAGGAAGAGCAAGCGGCCAGTGTGGCTACAGTAGTGAAAGCATGGGGGAAAGGAGCAAGAGATAAAGTCACAGAGGTAAGGAGGAAAAATAGTGAGCCACTGTAATTTTCTTTTCTTAGTTGGAATCTCACTGTGTCACCCAAGCTCGAGTGCAGTGGCATGATCACGGTTCACTGTAGTCAGGACCTCCTGGGCTCAGGCCATCTCTCTACCTCAGCCTCCTAAGTGCCACCATGCCTAGCTAATTTTTTGATTTTTTGTAGAGACAAGTTCTCACTATGTTGCCCAGGCTGGTCTTGAGCTCCTGGCCTCAGTGATCCTCCTACCTCAGCCTCTCAAAGTGCTGGGATTTTGTGCTGGGAGCCACCACACCCAGCCTATAGGAAGGTTTTAAGCAGAGGAGTGATATGACCCAACCTAGGTCTTGATACCATCCCAAAGCTACCAAGTGAAGAACACGGTTTTATTAAAAACCCTATAGCATTGTAATATAGCTATCATTTTGGAGCAATGCTCCTCAAACTTTAATATGTGTTGTACATCAAATAGGAACCTTTTAAAATGCAGACTCTGATTCAATAGGTCTGGGGTGGAGCCAATATTTTGTATTTCTACCAAATTCCCAGGTGATGCAGATGCTGCTGGTCACTTTGAGGCTAGGAGCTATGCCTAGGGCCTGGCATGAAACAGAGCTCCACTAGAAGTTGGCTGAATGAATGAAACGTCAGTGGTTTAATCTCCAATGCCATATAATACATATGAAGGAGGGAGATTAAAAAATTACCAGCCACTGATGTGAGGTGGAAGGAAGAGGAAAAAAAGAGATATGGATGGATGGATAAAGAGATTTAAAAAAAGAGGGGAAGAAAAAGAAAACTATCTTTTTCCAAATATAACAAATTTTATTACAATATTACATTTACTTAATTTCCTCAACAACCTTAAGAGGTTGATATAATGAAGCCCGTTGTCAGTAGTTAAATATTGTTTTTCAAGAATGAGTGCATTGTAAATTTCATGACAGCTTTCTCTTCATGTATCACTGTACCAAATACAGCACCTCTTGTACCCTATATGTGGAGAATATGCATTTCCCAGCAATGTAAAGATTATTGTTGTAATCACTCCATGATATCATCTGAGTTAAGTAGCAAAATAAATATGCATTGTTGTAAAAAAAATAAAGCCCATTGGACAAATCAAAAAAGTTGAAGGTCAGAGGAGTTAAAAGAACTTCAAGGCCACAAAGTTGATTAGTAACTAAATTAGAATGTGAACGCCAGTATTGTATACCCCCAGAGACCTTGTTCTTTCCACTCTATCTTACTGCCTCATGGTGGGGAGCTAATCTGTAATCTTCTTGGGTGGGGGAAGATAAAGTGAGGTGAAGTAAAGAAAGTTAAGGCACAGAGTCTTTGACTTTGGTCATTTCAGAGCTGCATTGTCCAATGTGGGTGTCATTAGACACATGTGGTTAATTTAAATTAATTAAATTTAAATAAAATCTAAAATTCTATTTCTTAGTCATACGAGTCACATTTTAAGTGTTCAACAGGCATAAACTGCTGGCTTGTGGCTACTTGTATTGTAGAGTGCAGACATAGAACATTTTCATAATTGTGTGAAATTCTATTTGATAGTATTGTTCTAGAGAAATAAGAACTTTGAAACATGTTAGAACTGTGTACTACTGACCCCAGAGTGGGCCCTGTGCTGGAGGACAGAAAATGGGACCTGACCCCTTCTCTGGAAGGAAGGAGAGAAGATTCAAAGCAGTTTTCTCTGGGTCAAGAAAGAAACCACAACTGTGTGTGTGTGTGTGTGTGTGTGTGTGTGTGTGTGTGTGTGTGTGTGTATGTGTTTAATCCTGAAAACATTGTTTTCTCCATTTCCCATTGGTTTTACCTTCCTGCTTAATAAAATACCCATTGAAAATGTCAACTTGCCACTACTAAGCACAAGAGAATGTGAGAAAAAGGTTCTCATCTTCACTTAGGACAGAAAGATGGAAAAAACGGGTTAGGGAATATAGAGACACAGCTCCTTGTGGGGCAAAGTGACATACTGAAGAAGCCAAGGTTTGTCCATCCAGCCTTCATTTTCTCCCCAAGCTCTTTTCTGCTCAAAGCCACAACTAGTGTTCTACAAGTGAGCTAGTAGAACAAGCAGCATCACCATCACCAGGGATGCTTGTTAAACTTAGAGATCCTTATGCCTTGTTCCAGATGGATTAATTCACAACTTGGTGGGGGGGGGGGGAGGGGCAAGGATAAAGGGCCTGGGATCTGCATGCTTAACAGGCTTCCCCAGGGATTCTGGTGCATATTCAAGTCTGTGAATCACTGGTTTGGACAGATATGTGTTTTGTTTTAATAAGGTTAGTCCCTTACATGAAGTGGCTTCAACTAAACCAGAAACCAAGAGGGTAAAAGTAGACATTCAGGGTGGAGAGGGAGGCAGGAAGAGGGAGAGAGAAAGGGTAGAGAAAGAGAGAAAATGAATACAAATAAATGAATACAAAAATTAGATGGACAGAGGAAATGAGAAAAACAGAGACTAAGAAACTCTAAGGGAGCAGTTTCACCCCAATGAACAGAATCTGGAAGGCCACTACAGCTGCCCTTTCCAACATCTTGGGACTATCACAGGCAAGGCCTAGGAGGCTTGTCAGTTCTTCATGGAAGTGTATTCCACCACACCCTTTGTTCCCCCACATGCACCACCATGGTTACCTCGCAAATGTCCTTGAGATGCTTGATGTAGTGACGCTCAGTACTCATGATCTCATTGATGACATTGGCCCGCATCTGGTCCCGGTTCTGGAGTGGCCGGCCCAGACAGAGGCAGTCTGAGTTGGGGTCCAGGTGCCCATTCTGCACATCACTGGGCCCCTCTTCCACCCCATCCTCCTGGTTCACCCAGAGCTGTGGAAGCAGGCAGAAGAAGAATCAATAATAGTCTTCACCTTCTTTTTATGAGAAATTTCTGGCCAATTAAATTTCTTGGACATGCAAAGATCTCTACCTTCTCAAAGTTGTTTAGGGATGGAAGAATACTTGGCCACCACATAATAACAGCTATTGATTGGGCACCTATTATACACCAACCACTGTGCTAAAAGCTTTCAATATACTCTATTCAGACCTGGTAGGTAGGTGCCATTATTATCACCATTTCACAGAAGAGGAGGGTAGAGTTAAGGAATTTGTCCCAAGTCGCACAGAAAGCAGAGGATCTGGGATAGGACCAGGCAGTCTGATTCTAGAGCCTATGCTCTTAATCAGTGTGTCAGCTAGCACCTTTGCACCTCTGGCTGTAAGGAAGACAGGAAAACAAAAGAGCTTGGGCAAAGGTGGGCTGCAAATTATTAGAATAAACAGAAATGGATACAGTTGGTAAGGGTTGAGACTATCTATTCCAAGTTATGAAGGCAGAGGGAAGCTGAAAAAATACCTTTGAGGAAGCTGGGTGAGATGTCTCTGGATCTCAGATGACTTAGCTTGAATCAAGAGATGACTCATTTAATCCCAGCCCTAGGAAGATGGGAAACCATGGGGGCAGGAAGAAAAAGAAGGGTATGCCCCCTTGGTAAAGTGACAAAATCTGTCAAGGGTAATTTGCCAAGATGCTTGTCAGTTGTCTCAACATCTTTAATCAACTCTATTTTCCTTTCTTAACCTCCAGCTTTTCTACATTCCTGCCTCAAGAAGCTAAGATCAAACAATTTAAATCCACCTCTATTTCTGCCTTCAGAAAAGCCTACTGGTAGGAGCCATTGGGAGCCAGAGACTTTGGAATGGAACTAGAGGGCCACTAGTCACTACTCAACTCTGTGTATTCTTCCTTCTCCCTTTCTCTCATAGGAGATGGGAGGGAGGTTACTATCCAGTGAGTTTACCCACAGATGTCACCAGCATATATTACACTTTTTTGCCACAGGCCAAAGAAAGTAGGGCTCACTCTGTTTTAATGCATTTTCTATACACAGCCAAATATACAAAACTTATCTCCATCCAGAACCTATTACCCTCTGAAAATGCTCTACTGTAAATCTCTTTCCCAAAAGGTCAGCTTTGTGTCTTCAGAGTGCTCATAGTTGCCCCTTAATACAATCAACAGGCATTATGAAGGATGACTATTCAATGGAATGGACCTGGGCATAAAAGTGATTCCAAGGCACTGAAGCAAACATCTCACATACAAGATGCTGTCCATTTGTAACAATGAAAGCCTCATTCTCTAATAATCCATTAGCTTTTCCCTGCTTCTCAGAGAGCAAGCTGAGCCCTGCTATGGAAAGTGTACTATAAGCAGGCCTTTAAGAGATAAGAACTATTTCTTTTTCTTCTTGGTAGTTAAAGACAAGCCAAGTAAAAATGTTGGCGTTTGTATAGCTAGAATAAGATGAATATTTGGAACAGTTCCAGTGATAAGGAGAACAGGATATGAGGGAAAGGGGAGACAGAAGCAAAGGCAGGAACAGAAACAGATTTAGGTTTAAGCTATAGTCCATGACATTGTAGTTCCTAATAACAATGAGGAAAGGAAGGATAACTTCAGCCAAGTAGAAGCAGAACCATCACACAGAATGTGGTAGAGAATTCCCTTATGGCTAGAACTAAAGTCCTGGTTGGCAGGACCCTTCATAAGGAACTTCTGAGAAGACAACACCTTCATCTACTTCACTGTGACAGTCCCAGAAGTCCATTCCCTAGGGTAGATCCTGTTTTCATCTAAAAGAACTACTAGCAGATTTCTTCATTCATTCAATCTATACCAAGTGCCCACAATGTGCCAGATACTGGGGATACAGCAACACCAGCAACAACAAAATCACTGCCCTTTGTAGAAATGACATTTGAGGCAAGATGTTTCTTAGCCTAGAGAAAGGTGTTTATGGAATGTTCAATTTTTGTCCTCCTTATCCCAGTGTCCAACAAAAGATCCTCTGGGCCTGATGATAAGACTTTCTAGTCTAATCTCTAAGTGCTCTGCTCTTAAGAGATTTCCTATTCTATGCAGATAAAGGACCTTAATCACTTGCATGTCAAAGTGTATTGACACAAGTCAACCAATGAGCTTATCTTCCCTGGTTAGAATGTCAGCCTGGAGTGCCATTTTCAATTCTGTCCAACAATCTGTGCAGATTTTAATAAATATTCTTCACTGATGCTGCAGTTAGCACATATAGATGCCTGGATGATAAATAAGAAGGAAAATGCCTGGAATCTGCCAGGTTCCCAGAAGTTCCCTAAGAGTACTTAAAGACTGATTTCTCCAGCTTTCAAATAACTCTGAAACAAGGCTGGTTAATGCAGTTCAATTTAACAAATATATATTTGAGACCTATTATGTACCCAGCCATTAACTGTGGAAAGACATGCAGATGAGCAAGACAACGGATTCCTCCCTCCTCCTTCTGAACCAAGGAGTACTTTCCAAATCAGAGACAATCTCTGGTCCTTATCTCTCCCTTTTCTAGTTCCACTGTCATTGCTTTCATCCTTTTATACTAGGACAAGTCCTTAAGGGATCCCCCAGCTCCCATCCTTCCCACAGAACACTATCAGGCCAATTTTTTCACTATCACTTTGATTGATCTTATAAACCCAACATCCTTAATAGATCCTCACTGATTATAAAGCAAGTCCAAATCCCTCACTCTTGCATTAAAATATTACCATAATCTGACTCCCATCTATATTTCCAGTCTTATTTCCTATTAGTTCCTTCAGAAATACTGGGCTCTCTTCAGACTGATATACTTTATGTCTACAAATATTCCTATCTATGTCCTTTAATCCCATGATCTAACATAGAAATCATATAATGCAGAGGATTTCAACCACTTCAGCAACAATGAATCAACCTCTCAACTTCCTGATGAAGAAACAAATATCCATAGTGAGTGCCAGGGAGTTAGTGACATACTCATATCTTTGATATGCCTTTTGATTTTGTGCCTTCCATTCTTTCTTGGTTTTTTTTTTAACTATACAGTTGATATGAAGAGACATTTGCCTTGTAAAAAGTTAAAATAGAAAAAAGAAAGACTCAAATTTTTAAAATCAAGTATGAAAGAAGAAATACTGCTACCAATCTTAAAGAAACAGGGAATACTATACATACAAACAAACTGGATAACCTGATGAAATGAACAAATTCCTAAAAAGATAGAAGCTACAGAAATGGACTAAAAAGAAATAGGAAGTCTGAGAAGACCTTTAACAAGTAAAACTAAAAGGACTAAATTAATAATCAAAAACTTTCCACATTGGGGGAAAGTCTCAAAATCAGATTGTGTCATTAGTGAATTCTACTAAACACTTTAAAAATAATTAACACAAATCTTTTACAAACACTTCCAAAAGACAGAAATACTTAACAAAATACTAGCAATCCAAACCAAATAACATATTTAAAAAATTGTCCACCTTACCATATGCAATAGATCCCAGAAATGTAAGGTTGGTTCAATGTATGAAAATCAATGTAAATTATAACATATTAATGATATAAAGGTTATGAAAACCCACATGATCATCTCAACACAGAAAAAGCATTTGAAAAAAACCCAACACTCTTTTATAATAATAATAAAAACACTCAACAACTAGAAATAGAAACTTTCTCAAAATGATAATAGATATTTATAAGAAAGTCACTAATATCATACTGGTGAAAGAATGAATACTTTCATCCTACAATCAAGAAAAAGACAAGGATATCTGTTTTCATCACTTCTATTCAGCATTGTACTAGAGGCTCTAGCCAGAGCAACTGGACAAGAAAAAGAAAAAAAAGGCATTCAGATTGGAAAGAAGTAGTAAACTATTTCTTGTCACAGAACATATGATCTTATATACATAAAATCCAAAGAAATCCACAAAAACTTGTTATAACTGAGTTCAGCAAGGTTACAAGATATAAGATCAATATGCAAAAATCAATTATATTTCTATACACTACCAATCAACAATCTAAGATTAAAATTAAGAAAATTTAAATGTTCTTAGATAGCAGCAGAAATAAAATATTTATTTTCTTATTTAAATCACAGCAGAAATAATAAACATTTAAGGATAAATTTAACAAAAAAAGTGCAAATCTTATACATTGAAAACTGCAAAACATTACTAAAAGAAAGTAAAGAAGATCTAACTAAATAGAAAGACCTCTCATGTTTATGGATTGGAAGACTTAATAGGGCTAGAAAGGCAATACTCCTCAAACTGATTCAGATTCAACACAAAATCTATCAAAATCTTAGTTGGCTTCTTTGTAGAAATTGAAATGCTTATCTTAAAACTAATTTTCAAAGAATTCCAAGGGACCTAGAGTAACCAAAACAATCTGGAAAAAGAAGAATAAAGTTGAAGGACTCATACTTTCTGATTTCAAAATTTACTATAAACCTACAGCAATCAAGAGAGTGGGGCACTGTCACAAGAGCAGACATAAAGATCAATGGAATAAAACTGAAAGTCCAAAAATATATCCTGCATTTATGCTGAATTAAATCTTTTCAAAGATGCCAAGATTATTCAAGGGGTAAAGTATCATTTTTTCAATGAATGGTGCTGGACCAACTGGTTATCCACATGCAAAAGAATAAACTTTGATCCCAACATCATACTACATACAAAAATTAAATCAAAATGGATTGAAGATCTGAATTTAAGAGATAAAATTATAAAACTTTTCAAAGAAAACAAAGAGGAAAATCTTTTGTGACCTTGGATTACACAATAGTTTCTTAGATATGACACATAAAACACAAGCAACCAAGCAAAAATAAATAAACTGAACTTCATTAGGGCTAAAAACTTTGTGCTACAAATTATACCATCAAGAAAGTAAAAAGACAATCCACAGAATAAGAGAAAATATTTGCATATCATATATCTGATAAATATCTAGTATTCAGAATATATATAACTTAACAATACGATGACAAGCCACTTAAAAAGGAGGAAGGCATCTGAATAGACATTTCTCCATGGAAGACATATACATGGCCAATAAACACTGGAAAAGATGCTCAACATTATTAGCCATCAGGGAAATGCAAATCAATACCACAATTAAGTATCACTTCATACTCCCTAGGAAGGCCATCATAATAATAACTTTTAAAGGTCAATAACAAATATTGATGAATATGTGAAGAAACTGGAACCCTCATACACTGCCAGTAGGAACATAAAATTGTGCAGTTACTGTGGAACACATTTCAGCTGTTCCTCAAAATGTAAAACATATGTTTACTATGCAATCCAGCAGTTTCACTCCTAGGTATGTACTCAAGATAACTGAAAACATATGCTCATACAAAAACTTGTACACAATTGTTCATAGCAACATTATTCATAACAGTCAAAAAGTGGAAAAAAACCAAATGTCCATCAATTGATAAATGAATAAACAAAAATGTGGCATATCTATATAACAGAATATTAAATAGCAATACATAGGAATGAAATACTAATATATGTTAAAACATAGATAAACCACAAAAACAGTATGCTAAGTAAAAGAAAGCAGACACAAAAGACTACACATAGTACATAATTTTACTTATATGAAATATATAGAATAGTTAAATCCATGAAGACAGAAAGCTAATGAGTGGTTGCCAGGAGCTAGACTGGGAAGAATGGGGAGATGCTGGTCAAAGAATGCAAAGTTTCAGTTAAATAGGAAGAATAAGTTCTGGAGATATATTTTACAGCATGATGACCATAGTTAATAATATTGTATCATATATAAACAAATGGAAAAACATCCCATGCTCAAGGATTGGATGAATCAATATTGTCAAGATGACCTATCCAAGGGAATCTACTGATTCAATGCAATACCTATCAAATTCCCAGCATCATTTTTCACAGACCTAGAAAAGACAACACAGAAATTCATATGGAAGCAAAAAAGAACACAAATAGCTAAAGCAATCTGCAGCAAAAGGAACAAAGCTGGAGGCATCATACTTCCAGACTTTAAACTACATTATAAGGTTACAGTAACCAAGAAAGCACAATAATGATATAGGAAGCAGCACACAGACCAATGAAACAGACAATTAATCCAAAATAAAAACATGGTCCCTTAACCAAATCATCTTTGACAAAGCCATAAATAACAAACAATGGGGAAAGGAAGCCATATTTAGCAAAGGGTACTGGGAAAACTGGCTAACCAAGTGCAGAAGAATGAAATTGGATCCCTATCTATCACCATTACAAAAATCCATTAAAAATGGATCAGGGACTTAAATGTAAAACCTCAACTTATCAGAATCTTAGAAGAAAACACAGGGAACACCCTCCTGGACATCAAAGTGGCAATGAATTCATGGCCAAGGCCTCAAAAGCAAATGCAACAAAACATAAAATGAATAGGTGGGACTTTATCAAACTGAAAAGTTTTTGCACAGCAAAAGAAACCATCAAGAGAGAGTAAAGAGACACCCCATAGAATGGGAAAAAATTATTTGTAAGCTATGCATCTGACAGTGGCCTAATATTTAGGAACTACAAGGAACTCAAATGAACTGAAAGGAAAAAAAAATCAACAACTTCATTAAGAAGTAGGCAAAAAACATAAACAGATATTTCTCAAAGGAAGACACACAAACAGCCAACAGATAAATGAATAAATGCTCAGTGTCACTAATCATTAGACAAATGAAAATCAAAACTACAATGAGATACCACCTAGCCCTGGTAAGAATGGCTATCATCAATAAGTTAAAAAAAAAAAACAAAAAAACAGGCACTGGCACAGCTGTGCAGAAAAGGGGACACTTCTACATTGTTGCTGGCAATGTAAGCTAGCTCGACCTCTGTGGAAAACAATGTAGTGATTTCTCAAAAAACAAAAATTGACCTTCCATATGATCCAGCAATCCCTCTTCTGAGAATATACCCAGAGGAACATAAATCACTCTACAAAAAAGACACCTGCACATGCATGTTTATTGCAGCACTATTCACAATAGCAACAACACGGAACCAACACAGATGCCCATTGAAAGTGGACTACATTAAAAATGTGGTACATATACATAATGAAATATTATGGTGTCATAAAGAAGAATAAAATCATGGCCTTCACAGCAACTTGGATGCAGCTGGAGATCATTATAGTAAGTGAACTATCACAGAAACAAAAGATTGAATGCCACATGTTCTCACTAATAAGTGGGCCCTGATCACTGGTCACAGGAACACATGAGTGGGATCAGATGTTGGATACTGTTAGGAGAGGGAAGAATGGAAGGAGGCAGATGGGGGGAGAATGTGACAACACACTGGGTACCTGGTCCACCATCAGGAGGAGAGAGGGCCTGCTAGAAGCCAAATTTCACCTGCATACAACCTATTTATACAGTAAATGCTCACTTGTATGCCACAAGTCTAAAATAAAAAAAATGTATATTTGCAGAAGTATTCTAAAACAATATACGTATTTCATTCTCCCTATTCTGAATACTGATACATTTAAATATCTTAGACATTTTCTGAAATACAATTATCCTGTACTTTGTTCTCCTTATCACTGAAAGCAGTCTCTTAATAAAGGTATTTGAATGAAACTTCAGCTTCCAAAATAATAATTTATCATATATATATGAAAACTGCTAAGAAAGATTTTAAATATTCTCACCACAAAAAATAGTATGTGAGGTGACACATGACATATGCTAATTTAATCATTTTACAATGTCTGTGTATATACACTCACACTCAAAAAATCACATTGTAACCAATAAATATATACAATTTTTATTTGTAGATTAAAAATACATATTTTCAAAATGCTCTAGAATTAAATAATAGTGATAGTTACACAACTTTGTGAATGTACTCAATTCCACTAAACTGTACACTTTAAATTGGCAAATATTATGGTATGTAATAATACCTCTATAAAAATACATTAATCAAAAGTTAAAACAGTCTAGATAAGGTAAAATTTCCCCTTTGACTTCCCTCTATCCTAGTCATATTCTACCTCTCCTGAGGAAACTATGGTAATGGATTTTTTTCTTTTTTTTAATTTTTAATTTTCAAGATGTGGGGCACAATTCAGGGTTAGGTATACAAATGTTCATTATAAAGGTATCTTTGTTGATGAGGTGTGCAGTTATGGATTTTTTGTGTGATCCTTGCCAACCTTTCTCCTTATATTCATACACTTATATACATATTCCAGCAGACTAGCCATTGTTCTGTATGTTAAATTAATTCTCATCTAGCTCTTGGTACACACTCTTTAGCATCATTCTAGCCCCTCCCTCCTCAAAAGGATTGATAATTCTAAAAGAAGAGGTGCCATAACATCCAGCCAGTCGCTCCCTCATGAGTTCAATAAAGGCTCGAGGAGTGTTTTAAAAAGTCAGCCTACTGGTGATATTTCTGAAAAGAGACTGAGTAAGCAATATTGTCTAAATCTCACCTCAATATTTTCAAAGGTGAAATCTAGTCAGCCAGAGGGAAGTGAAAAGCAAGCCATGCTTTGAGAAGGTGGGGAGTTATTGCCAGTCACATTAAATAATAGAATCTAAGAGCTATAAAATCAGAGTTACAAAGGAATTGGAAGGTCAGCTAGGCTATACCACCCCTTACTCCCCAATCAATACATAAAGTCCCTTGACAACATCCCCTGCCAACAACTGCCCAGCCCATCTTTTTGAACACAACCAGTGATGAGGCAATCACTGTCTGCCAAGGCAGTCCTTTCCTTTTTCAAATAATTCTAATCATGAGCTTTGCCCTTGTTTGCATGAAGGTGCCAACCAAAAAGCTCAGCAAACACTGGAGATGGGCAAAACACAAACAAAGGAGGAACTGGAGGCAACATGAACTGTTCTATAACAAAGGTCACCAAAATGCCTTTCTTGACCACCACAGTGAAGCGTAGCAAAGTGTGGATGTAAAGGTGGATATGAGAAACTGAAAGGAAACCAATTAGCCTTGTGTGTACACACATGCACACGCACACACACACACACACACACATACACACACACAACTCGTTTTGGAACCCCAGTCCCAGCTTCTAGAGGGATCTGGAGTGCTTAGAGATCCCTGAGTGTACGTGCCAGAAAGCACTTAGCATTCTTGCCTGGCAAAAGACAATCAGCATGGTATGCATGGTCAGGCACAGAAACTACTTCTCTACCCCTCAAGGGAAAGAGATTTAGTAACTGTCACTAATTTTATGAAAGATAATCATAAAAAGACAGCTAACAAATTGTTTTCCGTTTCCAGCACAGACACAATGAGAAGTAAAGAGATTCAACCAGAGCATGGAAGACTTTGGTTATACAACAGACATAAAGAAAAAAAGAAGCCGGGCTCGGTGGCTCAGCCTGTAATCCCGTGCCTTTGGGAGGCTGAGGTGAGTGGATTGCCTGAGCCTGCGGGTTTGAGACCCGCCTGGGCAACTTGGTGAGACCTCATCTCTACAATAAATAAAAAATTAGCCAGGCGTGGTAGTGCATGCCTGTAATTCCAGCTACTTAGAAGGCTGAGGCGGAAGGATTGCCGGAGCCCAGCAGGTCGAGGCTGCGGTGGCCAGGAGCGGCCACTGCACTCCAGTCTGGGCGACAGAGTGAGACTCCAACTCAAAAAAAAAAAAAAAAAGAAAAAAAGAAAAGACTCGTGTGAACATTCTGGCTTTCAAGTAACATATTATAACACGGCTTTCCATTAACACATTATAACAGGCCTGACCCACTGAGTTCTACTGCTCCCCAACAAAGACCCATGACCTCAGGTAGGCTACCATTTCCATTCATTCCAACAGATCTTTTTCATTCCCACCTCTATACCCCTGTATCCTAATGTCTGCTGACTACTCGCTCTTCAAGAAGGCCTTCCGTACTCTTTTATATCATTCTTCTTCTGTCCCTGGCTTCCCAGAAAACCTACTTCAAAAACAATGCCTTCCCACAAACTCTCTTACTTGGACTTTAAAACAGCCCTGCAAGGCAGGCAACCAAGTCTTATTTCCACTTCCCTGATCGCATTTCTACTTCCCAGATGAGAAATCCAAGTCCAGAGAGGGTGATGCCTCACAGTGAACAGGTGGCAGTCAGGAATGTAGCAAGGTCTCTAGACTCTTAGGCCAAAATTAGGAGAGATAGTCTATAATAGTGATTAATTATATAGACTTGGGAGCTTGAGCTCAAATCCTGGCTCTATAACTGCCTTGGTGAGTAATATAGAATAAGTTATTTAACTTATTTGATCCTCAGTTTCCTCATCTGTTAAACAGAAAAAAATAACATCAATTTATCTAATGGGGCTGTTGTAAGAATTAAAGGAGATAATGCATGTGAAACAGTTTCTGTCACAGAATAAAATATTAGCTGTTTTTGTTATTATCACCAAGGTGAGTACCATCTGCCCCTAGAACTAAGAGGCAACATCTGAGAAAATCTGTCCTCATCTGTCAGGAAAGAGTTTTAGGAAGTACTTTTGAAATCGCTCTCATAAGTGCCCTCAAATCTTTCACATTCCAAACACCATCTCCTTGACAGCCCGACTCTAAACACTCCTCACCAAAGGGAGACTTACTTAGTCTGGGCTGGAGAGACTGATGTTTTTTGCCCATGACAAGCCTTCCTAAGGTGAGAGCTCAAGCCAGAATGAGGGTGGATCTGGGTGCAAGGAAACCCTTCACACATCCAGTTTCCTTCACAGTCAAGAAAACTAGATGCCTGAGATGAACTATGCACTACTCTGCCTAAGTCTATCCTTTCATTGTTCTATCTTGCTCAGACCTTGATAGAATTTAGGTTAATTAGTCAAGTAGCCAAAAAAGTAGTGCTCTGCCAGGAACTTTAGAAATTCCTTTCTTCTACATTTCCCTTGATTTGCTTTCTGTTTGAGCCAAAAGGAAGGGAAGGCTTCTGTTTAGGCTACCCAGATATGGAAGTATAAAGTCCTGCCCCTCCTGATTTTATGATGAAAGCAACACTAAGGGAGTATACTGAAATCAAGCTGAATCAAGTTATTCATTTCCCAGAAAGCTCACAATTATTTGACAGACATTAAAAACAACAATAACAAGAAAACACTTCAAGGTGGTGACGTGGCAAAGCATCCGGCTCTGGAGTCAGACAGAGATCTTGTTTGGGCTATGCCATTTACTAGCACAGGCAAATTCCATAGTTCATTCACTATCTGATCCCACAGAACTCCACTGATGGACCAAATCTGGCTTGTTCCCTATTGAGGCTTATTCTGCAATATCTTTCTTGCATTCTAAACTCCTTCAAGTCTGTATTCAGGTTGACATATCTCCCTGTGGCTACTCAAGTCATATGCCTCTTCCTGATCTCAGCTCCTACTGAATCACAACCCTTCCCTAACTATCTTCTGCCCTCCACCTGCTAACTTGTATACAAAACATTATAGAGTTTAGTGGCTGAGAGAAGAAAGGAATGGGAAGTGAGTATTAATGGGTAATACATTTCTTTTTCTGGTGATAAAGTTCTAGAAACAGAGAGCGGTGATGGTTGCACAAACATGGTGAATGCAATGAACTGTATACTTTAAACTTATTGAAACAGCAAAGTTTATGCTATGTGTATTTTTTTAAAGCAGGATTTATTGAGAGAACAGAAAAGCTCCACAGTGGGAGGGGACCTGAAGTGGTTGCCCTATTTTATCTCAATTTAAAAAAAAGATTATGGAGTATGGGCTAGAATGGTTCATGGAGTTTATCTGGTCCAATCCTTCCATCTTCCACAGGAAAAATACTGAGACCTGGCAAAGGGGAAAAAATTAAAGTAAGAGAACAAATCACCTCTCTTATGTACTTGTTCTTATATTTACTATCAGACTCTTGAAGAATGAGCTGAAGGTCTAAAGAACTTCAATACCTCCTCAGCAACCATTTGATGATCATCTGCTAGATAAATGAGTTTATAACTAAGTCCTTCATCCTATATATGAGGAAACCATTTTCACTGCATACTCCCTCCCTGCCTCTGGATTCTTGGTCATTATACTTTTTAACCTGCTTATCAGAGCACATCCAACAACTTGGTGTTGGACCCACTAATACCAACCACTTGCCATGACAACAAAGTCACGATATGTCTGCTGCCTACTGATGTGGCACTCTACCTACTGGGCTGGACTTTCTCCCAATATTTTCAGTTGGAAGAATCCTCACTCACTCCATACCCTCATATTCCAACTTACGTAAAAAGGTGACCTACCCCCAACTCAAATTTATCTGGCTGCATTGTAATTTCAGAGTTACTGTTGAACATGTTCCCTATATAAACCTTTATTTAATGTGCCCTTAAAAATAAGCTATGTTTACCTTATATGTAACTAAATGTGGTTAATGAGTCCATTCCACATATGGCCCTCAGGGCCAAGCCCCACTGAGCAGCAATGTCAATAACTTCATTACCTCAATAAGTTTATAAAAACAAATAAAGAGTTGAGCCAAAGGGAAAAATGTACAAGTCTATTATTATGGCTCTTTTCCCCAACACATCTTACAAAAGATGTTTTTTCAATCCATTCTTGCATTACTACATATAGCACAGTGTTCCACCATTTATTTGTCCATAAATGAAGGCAAACTGCTGATGTACGGCCCTAGTAATTCTATACCTATTGGAGAAGGCCAGAGCAGCCAACAAAGCACGTTTTCCGATTACATGTTTGGCAGACTCATTCGTTGCAATACCACTGAAAGCTTGAAAGCCTGGCAGTATCAGCATGTCCAGGCCTCTAGTAGCTCATGTTCTCATACAAGTGGCTGAATGGGGTGGAACAGAAGCCTTGTGCGCCCATATGGCCTCAGTCTAGTCACTCAATGTAGGAGCAACAAAAAGCTGATACAGAAGGACTGAGTCATCCAAAAGGGTAAAATATGAAGGTTCAGGCCTTCATATGGTCATGAGGAATGAAGAAGGCACTAGACTGTGAGCCTCAGGAAGTTCAGGGGTCAAGCTTTTATTTTAAGCTGTAACAAGGAATTGAGCCTCTCTGTTCTGCTCTGCTCTCCTTAGAACTCTATACATTAGGAAGGGCAAATCACAACCATGTTTGGAAAAGCCATTTGAGATTATAGCATGTTATTCAAATGCCAGGGTCTGATATTCGAGAAAAAGCAGGGCTCATTGCCCCATTTTACAGGCGAGAACAAAAGGCTCAACGATGAAGAAATATGCAAAGATCACACCACTCACAGACTTTGGATATAAGATGCAAAGTCAGTTCCATTTGGCTCTCGGGCCAGTCCTCTAGAATTCAAAATACTTTCTATGGGGCATGCAGCCTTAAGAGACAGCACTTATGGAGGGAAAGCTGAGCCCAAGGAAATGGAGGTACTAAGAAAATGTGCTTTCAGATCTCCCTTCCCACAATGTTTCTACTCAACTTTTTTTTCTTTGCTTACTTCCTTTCCTTGCTACTCTCATGGCCTGTTCTCACCTTCAAATCATTCTCAGGAGAGGGTTTAATATCAATCATTTACATTTCAGTATGACTAGGCTAAAGTGAACATCCCCTATTCTTCTCTCAAGAGGTCTAGATCCTAAAGCAAAGTTGTAATTACAAGATGAATGGCTTTAATTATTAACAAAGAGCATTATTTCAGAGAAAAATTGGGAAAGGCATATATAGGGAGGGAAGCCTGAGGGATGGACATTTATACCTCTGTAAGTTTCCTAATTTCCTACGTAATGAACATGAATATCTTTGGCAAAAATCAAAAGCAAACTGTCTCCACCCTAGAATAAGAGAGAGATTAAATCTTGAAAATGTTGAACATTAAAAATTAATTAGTAAAGCATTAATAAAAATAATTCCAAATTTGTATCCAGTAATATTGTCCATTGAGTGGCTTTTGAGGTGTTAGTACATTAGATTAGACTACAGAAAATGCAGGACTTCTGGCAAGATGGCGACAGCACAGGTGGGACTGTGAGAATCTCTGCAAAAGTGAGTTTCCATAAAAACTCTCGCTTTCCCCCACCAACTGCGCTGGTCCGAGGCCTAGAGGCCCTCAGTCCCACACACCACTTGGCTACCACAGCTGCCCACGCCCTGCCCCAGGCAGCCCTGTGCTCCTGGACTCGTGGGGCTCCCGACTCCATCCACGGCTACACTTCCCCGCCCAGCAACGAGCAGCCACCATCCGTGGAGGCCCTGGGTTCCAGCCTCGTGGAGCTCCCGACTCCCTCCCCAGCTGTACTGCCCCACCCAGCACCAAGTCACCGGCCGCCTGTGGAGGCCCTCAGCTCCCGGCCTTATGGAGTTCTGGGCTCCATCCCTGGCTGTACCACTCCACCAGGCACTGGGCAGCCGCCGCCCACTGAGGCCCTCAGCTCCTGCCCCAAAGAGCTCCGGGCTCCCTCCCCCAGCTGTACAGCCCCACCCTGTCCCCAGCGGACACTGCCCTTGTACACCATTGGCTCCCGCTCCACAGAGTTCCAGGCTCCCTCCCAGAGGCACCGCCCTGCCCTGCCACCAGCCGTCGCCACCTTCCTAGGCCCTAGGCTCCCAACCCACAGACCTCCCTCCCAGGCGGTAGCGTCCACTCCGCCCCCAGCTGCCCCCACCCACCGAGGCCCTCAGCTCTCATCCCGCAGAGCTCCAGGCTCCCTCCCTGGCTACACCACCCAATCCCTGCTGCCCTGCGCTACACTGACTAGCAACACCCAGCTGTCTTGCACTCCGCCACATCCAACTCGCCCTTGGCCACAGCGTGACCAGAAAACAGCTGAAGCTCTAAGACCAGGCAGAGAACTGCATTGCCCAGCTCTGCTCCTCCCGGCTCTGCCCAGCCTCCAGCTTGGAAACTAAGATCAAAGAAACAAAAAGAGGCCCAAGCCACACTGTGACACGCTGACCTGCAGCGTCTGGCTGTCTCGCACTCTGCCATCCCCAGCTGGACCTGACTTCAGTAGAACCAGAGATCAGCAGAAGCCCTGAGACCAGGCAGAGACCTGCAGTGCCCCAGCCAGCTCCTCCCAGCTTTGCCCAGCCTCCAGCTTGGGATCTAAGACCTCATGATTGTGTAGGCCAATAGTACATCATAAAGAGGTTGGTCAGCTTGTATATCTGTATAATTGTATGTTCTTGTTGATGGATTGAACCTTTTATCATTATATAGTGACCTCTTTCATCATTTTAAATTTTTTATAGCTTAAAGGGTATTTTGTCTGAGATTAAGATCACAACTCTAGACAGATCATCCGGACAAAAAATCAGCAATGAGATCCAAAACTTCAATGTGACTCTTGACCAAATGGACTTATTGATACCTACAGAACATTCCATCCAAAGAACACAGAATATACATTCTACTCATCATCACATGGAACATACTCTAAGATCGACCACATACTTAGCCATAAATCAAGCATAAGCAAATTAAAAAAGATAGAAATTTTGCCATGTACCTTCTTAGACCACAGTGGACTAAAAATAAATATCAACACCAGCAAGGTTCCCCCCAAACCCACAAAGGCATGGACACTAAACAGCATGATGCTAAACAACTCCTGGGTCAACATGGAAATCAAAACAGAGATTAAAAGATACCTGAAAACAAAGAAACATGTTACAAAAATCTCTGGGATACCATGAAAGCAGTCCTAGAGGGGAATTC
>CAUYQG010227077.1:0-10337 GCA_963574415.1 Tarsius wallacei
AACTTGGCGAGACCTCATCTCTACGATAAATCAAAAAATCAGCCGGGCGTGGTAGCACACGCCTGTAGTTCCAGCTACTCGGAAGGCTGAGGCGGAAGGATCGCCGGAGCCCAGCAGGTCGAGGCTGCGGTGGCCGGGAGCAGCCACTGCACTCCAGTCTGGGCGACGGAGTGGGACTCGAACTCAAAAAATAAATAAATAAATAAATAAATAAATAAAATAAAATAAAATGAAGTTAGGAGTTGGGCTCGGTGGCTCCGCCTGTAATTCCGTGCCTTGGGAGGCTGAGGTGAGTGGATTGCCTGAGCCCGCGGGTTCAAGACCCACCTGGGCAACTTGGCGAGACCTCGTCTCTACAATAAATCAAAAAATCAGCAGGGCGTGGTAAAGCGCGCCTGTAGTTCCAGCTACTTGGAAGGCTGAGGCGGAAGGATCGCCGGAGCCCAGCAGGTCGAGGCTGCGGTGGCCGGGAGCGGCCGCTGCACTCCAGTCTGGGCGACGGAGTGAAACTCCAACTCAAAAAAAAAAAAAAAAAAAAGAATAAACCCAGCAATTTGAATTGATGGGTGGATAGATGGAGAGTGAATGGATAGACGGGTAAATGTGTACATGAACAGGTATAACGGTAGGAGGGAAAATTAATGAATGGCCAGATCTTTAAATTATGTGTGAATTCATTCAGTAAAGTTCGTGAATTCATTATGCTTGTGAGAGTGCACAGCCTTGAACTAGAGATCAGAGTATCTGAGTTCTATCTGCAGCTCTCACACTACGTGGATGTTTTCGGCCAAATCCCTTAACCTCTCTTAGTATCAGATTTTAAAGTGGGAATTTCTCACTTTAATTTTAAAGTGGGAGAACTACCATCTGCTTATCTTACAATATGGTTGTGAAAATCAAGCGAGAAGCTAAACATGTATAAAAATACTTTGGTAAATGAAATGTTTCTCAAAAATAAGGGATAGTGATGATGATGATGATGATGATGATGACAATGACGATGACGACAATGGCAAGACAGCATCACCACGAAGCTGATCTGCTCAATATCTGTTTTCCAGTTGCATTCTGGTGATACCTTAAGGGTTCAGCAGCCACCAAGCCCTGGAAGCCTGGTGCCAGACATGATCAAGATAGTGGCACTTTCCATAGGTTTTGAACACAGTTACTATTCCTCGAGCTCCCAGAGGTTCTTTAAGGACAGACCTAGATATGCCTGGACCTTAATTGGGGGTTGTCAGGATTCTCCATATGCTGAATGTTAATTACACCATCCAGTAAATACATCTTTCTGGTTTGATGGGACCTCTGACTTCCCCTGATCCTGGCCCTGATTGTGGCTTGTTGCACAGGCCTCCGTGGGCCCAGCTGTCCACAATGATCTGTCTAGCTCTAACCTCTCCTAGGCCGGGCCTGCTCTCCTGGGGAAGAATCAGTAAAGCTCTCACCCACTGCTCGTTACCTGCACCAGGCTTGGTCTGGCTCCCTGAATGTGATTGCTTGACACTGTGCACATATTCTTTTATTTACGCTGAGCCCATCTGCTCAGAAGTCCTGGTCACAGATGAGTCCATGACTCAGGCTTCATCAGGGTGCATTTATTCTGCCTTTCTAGGCAGTGGTGTCAAGGATGACTTCTAAACTCGTAATGGATGAGAACAACTTATGACTCAGTGTTGTCTTTTTCTTGTAGAGTCTTAGATTTAAGCATGATCATATTGTAGTGACCTCAAAGCAGAATCATATCTGAGAAACCAATCATGTTCATGGAAGGCTGGATATGGGAAGAATAGCGCCCTCTGTAGGCTGCGCATACAGGACTGTTCTGCTTTTAGCCAGAAAGTATTACAGAATTCTGAAACTTCCCAGTGATTAATTAGTCACTGTTTCATCCGTAGCTGTTAAACCAGTGAGCCTGTATAGGGCCCTGGCTGCTGCTCAGCTGAAATATGGCCTGTGACATTTATTGTAAGCATTAACAGTAATTTACCCCTCATTAATCAGAGCAGTCAGCTACAGTACTTTTCAATCATGCATGGTACTTACTTTACTAGTTGGCTGGAATATTGTATTCATCCATTGGTCTCAGAGGCTCTGCAAATAGCTTGTAAATTTAGACAGGGCCCCACATCCAGAACAGTGAGGCACCCTTTTTATGGCTAATTTATGACCCGTGTTTACATTTGTACCAGCACTCAGGCTTTCCCAGTTATCAAGGGTTGAAATACACAGCCATAAACTTTATTTCTGAATCGGTCCATAGGATAGATGAGAAAGAACGAATTGTGTTTCCCCAGTGCTGTTCTTGGTGAAGATCTTTGTTGGTTTTTTTTTTTGAGTCAAAGTCTCATTCTATTGCCAAGGCTGGGGTGCAGTGGCACACTCACGGCCCCTGCAGCCTCAACCTGCTGGGCTCAGGCGATCCTTCCACCTCAGCCTTCCATGGAGCTGGGACTACAGGTGGTCCCACGATGCCTGGCTAATATTTGGAGTTATTGTGGAGATGAGGTCTCGCCAAGTTGCCCAGACTAATCTCAAACCCATGGGCTCAGGCAATCCTTTCACCTTGGCCTCCCAAAGTGTAGGGATTATGGGCATGAGCCACCATGCCCGGCCAGTGAAGTTCTTATTCATAGCTGGCTGTTGGTGACCATGTCTAAAAGCAGTACTATCAGTAACCTCTCTAGAATTATTCAATTTAATATGCTACCAGAAGTCTTCTCTGTTTGGTGTATTTGTTAATTGTATTCCTATTTAAATAATAAAAGGGGCATTTGTAAAGAAGTTGAAGACATCTTCAATTCTGTATAACCATTTATGAGTGAAAATTTATTTTCTTCACAAACTTGTTCTCATGCATATGTCCTATGGACTTATCTAACGTAAAAATCAAACATCAAATTTTAAAAATCTGTATAGAGAGCAGTAGGTACAAAATTATTGAGAAAAAATTCAACACAGCAGTGTAGAGACTAGAACATGTATGCCTAACATGGTTATATTCACCGTTACCGTTTTATATTTAGCATATACAGAATTGTTCATTTACTATGACATAGATTTTCTATTTTATGGAATTTTAATTGGCCAGGTCCCCACCAGTGACTGTAATTTAATGTGTATTCAATTCTATTTCAGTACAATTCCATGTGGTAAAGCCGAAATACAAGCTAAAGCGATTAAGTGCAGTTCTGTTACTCTCCTGATTACTCATTTGAATTTCCAATTTTTCTATGCAAAACCCAAATTAGAATGGAGCCTGGAATACAGGAAAATTTCAAAACTGAGGGGAAATTGGTGATACGGCCTGTACTAACGAAGAATTTAAAAAGCCCTTTTTATTTAACAATGCTGTATAACTCTACAGGTTTTATTAGCAATAGAATTGTGCACCAGTTTTAGTAAAATGGCGTTACAAAGAGGAGGACTCCTGCTGTTTTTGCCAAATAAGGAGTATGAGGCATCCTGGGGAATAGTGGCGAACAATGACCTGTGTCATGTGCAGAGCAGGCTGCAATTTCCTCCAGGAGTTTCAGAGTCCACGTCAATAGTTGAAGATTAGCAGGTGTTTGTCAACAAACTTTGTCTTTCTTTTTCCTTCCCTCCCTTCCTTTACTCCCACCTTTCTTCCCTTTTGATAACACTTGCATAGATCACAAGGGAAACAGTTACTTCAGAGAGCCTACATTGGGAAATGCCAACTTCAGTTAAAGAGTTAAGAGAAGGGTTCCCCCTTTTTGTATAAAAATTTAACCCTCAGTTAGCTCTGAAATTGTTTTCCCAGCATCCTGAGAAAAGGTAGCTTATAGACTATGCTACAAGCAACGCTTCCTGTGGTAACAATGACCCTTGATTGGCACTGCACTTAAACAATGAACGTCTGGTGGGAATTCATGGCAACTCTTGTACCTGGGCACGTCTGTTGCAGAGACCTTGGAAGTTAGGCTTATGGAATTGTTACAAAGATGTTGGCTCTTGAGAGGCACAAACCATCTAAGCTGGAGAAGTCCTTGCTCAGTATCAATGTGAGTCTTTTTCTTCACACATTCTTTCACCCCAGACCTAGAGAAAATAGATCCCAGATGGTTGGGAGGACTGTTTTGAGGATGGCCCCACTGAAAAGAGCCTCATGATGGGTATCCTTACTGGTGCACTGGGGTTCCTGTCCTGCAGTTCTCAGAGCGGACGTGTGCCAAATGTAGCCATGAGCCACCACGGGAGTCCCATGTGCTTGTTAATCTCGAAAGCCCCATTGCTTGCTGCAGCTGGTCTGAGAACCTGAAAGTCTGCCCAATATGAAAAAGTCGTGCTTCGACTTATAAGGCAAAAGGTTTTTCTAGGAAAATATTTTCCAGATCTTTTTGGAATTAATCTCTGTGAAGTTTTATAGCCTCTGTCTAGTCCTGTGTCTCTCTGCTCTGTTATCAGGCTTGGTTTTTACAAAGATGGTAGGCAGGATTGTTCCCATGTCCTGGCGGGGTCATTTAACCTCCAGTGGCCTTCTTTGTTTTGATGCACTTTTTGATTCTTGTGGCTACATCCTACATCCATGTACATGTCCTTTAATGAGTAGGTTCAGTTTATGATGCTACGCAACGTGCAGAGTCTGTTTTTGACATATCCTGCTATTTTATGAGTAAATTCAATAGCTGTAACACGAAAAATGAAGATTTACTTGTGATTTAAAAAAATACCGCTTGAGCATTTTATTAGAGAACTGTTTCTTAATGAATTCGTATTGAATTCCAATATTCCAATGAATCCAGAGGGCACATTAAAGAACTCTCAGGAGAGATATTCTCTAGGCCTGTCGGTGAAAATAGCGGGGATTTCAAGTCCTCGCCTGGAGGTACTACAGGGGGAGTATATCTTATCCAAAATTCTCGGGACCAAATGTGTTGCAGATTTCAGATGATTTCAGATTTTGGAATACTTTAATAATGAGATATTTGGGGGATGGAATGCAAGCCTAATCATGAAATTTGTTTCTGTCTCATATACATCTAATACACACAGCATGCAGATAATTTTATACTGTATGTTTAGCAATTTTGTGCAAGAGACAAAGTTTGTGTACATTAAAGCATCAATACGTGAGGGTGTCACTATCTCAGCCGTGGACAATCTGTGGTTTGGTATCCATGTCATTCCTGACTCTAGATTTATATGATGCCAGTAAGGCTATTATTTTCTTGTGCTTTTTTAAACATAGGTACTTAATAGTAAATAATATGGCATGCCATTAATACAGTGAAAACATAGTGTGTTTGGGGCAAACAAGCAGCCCAGTGGCATTACCAGAACACCTGGATCAGCAATACAGCAGCAACAACCAATAAAACCAGGCTTCAGTCTCCACTGTGATGCTGGATTTTGGCCAGGCATGGTGGCTCATGTCTGCAATCCCAGCACTTTGGGAAGTGGAGGCAAGAAGATTGCCTGAGCCTAGGGGATCAAGACCAGCCTGTGCAACTTGGTGAGACCTCAGAAAATTAACTGGGTGTGGTGGTGCGCCTGCCTGAGCCTAGGGGATCAAGACCAGCCTGTGCAACTTAGTGAGACCTCAGAAAATTAACTGGGTGTGGTGGTGCGCCTGTGGTTCCAGCTACTTGGAAGGCTGGGGCAGAAGGATTGCATGAGTCCGACAGGTCTAGGGTGCAGTGACCGTGAATGTGTCACTGTACTCCAGCCTGAGCAACAGAGTGAGACTCCAACTCAAAAAAAAAAGTTATAGTGCACTGAACTTTATTTTTTTAAAATACAGTTAAACACTAGAAGCAGTTAGAGACCAGGAATTGGGTCCTCTAGGGATGAGCCGGCATCCTTATTATAAGACTGTTTAGTAAACTGAGTGGTTTATGCCTGTGTTTTGACCCTGACCTGTCAGATGAGGTCAGGTGTGGAGCTTTCTACTTGTGGTGTCATGCCACTGGTCAAATTTTTCTGTTTTTAGAGCACTTTGGGTTGTCATCTTTGGGTTGCTTAACTACCATCATCTCTTTCCATACCATACAGGCTTTTAAACCTTCACCAGTATCCAATTTTGTTTTTAGACAAAGTAGTGATATAATCTCAAGTGCTTTTAAGACAAGAAGCTGTACACAGAGATTCTGATGTGAAGCCACAGAGACAGGGTGTGAACTTGACTAATTCCCCTAAAGAATATAAATCATGTAGCAAGACACGAGATTTTTGTAAAGAACATTCTGGAATCAGTTCAATTGTTCTCATTCCTCTAGGTGCTTTATAGCCTTTTGACACTCTTATTTAAAAAATATTTGAGTATTTGTCCTTGTAGAGCACTGTTGAAGAAATAATCCATGTCACCTTCCATTATACTGTCATGAATTTTACTGATATTTGATCATCATGTTGCTCCAAAATAATATTTGCTTAACATTCCCAAAATGGTGTAGGTGTCCATGAATAATCCTCCTATAGCCACAGAACTAGATTTTGGATTCCTTGGATTTTGGACTATTTTATGATTTTCCTGTTTGCTACCTAAATTATGAAAGCATGTCTATTGAAATGTCTCAACATTTTGCCTGACTTACTAAGCTGGCATTCGTTCAGAGTTTGCTTAATAATATAACTGTTGATGTGGTTTAATCTTACTGTTAAATCTGAATTTCGGATTAGAACAGATTTTGTGCATTTCCTCTTCCAAATGAAATTCAAGCACAAGACTCTTTAACTACCTTTGACAACACAGTTTCCTAAGGAACAGGAGAAAAAAGCAAAAATATAGTAATAATAACGCGAATAACTGTAGAATGACTTTATAGCCTTTTCCAGTAAGACAGGTAAAATATTTTACCAGGAAGATCACTTTTTGGCTATTATTTTAAGACATTTTGGTTCTGCCCTGTGTCAGCCCTCACCATATTACTGAAGCATGCTGTTATTCTCCAGGGTTTAACATTCTTACGATTTCAAACTAGTCTTCTTGCCATAAACTATAATACTTCACAAAAGAAGGAGGGACTGGGGAAGAAATAGGATCCCTTGGAATTTCAATGTTACCCTGTTTTCTACCTTCTTTGAAAAAGGCCCAAATTTCACATGTTTGTTGGCTATGTTGATACAGCTATGTTCCCCCAGTCAGTCCACTGTAATCCACATTCAGCACTGTCTGACTCTGTGGGTGGAAAGATATTATTGTACTGGTGAATCAGTTATTTAACAAGACAACTAAAAATCATATCTGTCTTATACTAAATCTGCTTATTCTTCCCTTTTTTGAAATATTGATTCCTACATTTCAAATTATCTGGAAGCGAAGTGGAATGTACAATATACCAGTCTACATACCTAAACTTCCAAAAATGACTGGCAACTGAGCTCATACGTGTTATCGTTTTAACTGTGCTTAATTGTTCTAACAACACCAGTCTTGTCTTTATTCAACGTGTTTCGTAATCATCAGCTTCTATCGTCATTATTCAGGACACCATGGCCGCCTCCATCTCATCCCAGCTCCACGCTTCCTGGGGATGCTGAGGCTGTTTGCTGTTTCTCCTCTTTCCTGTGCCCATGTGTTCCTCCCCAGTTTCCAAGCCCAGCCAGTGTATTAACGAAGCCAATGACGACATAAATCATGGCTTCTCTTGGAGATCCTTTTCTTTTTCCTTCCTTTAGCCCTGAACGGATGGCTTATCGCTTTTTAAGGATTCATGAACTGATAGATCACTCAATGGTCAAATGCTTATTAAATTTTATTATGATCTCAGTACCTCGCTACAATTTTACAAGTGTATCATAATATTTCATTTCCCCCATTCTACTTACTTTTATATCTCTAGGTGCTATTTGTTATATTTGTGTGACATTATAAGTGCCTTCAACTTTATGGATTATATACTAAAATATAGTGGTATAGACTTTACCCTCAACTGTAAGCTTTACTGCCTTCTAAATCTTCAAAGGTTTTCTTTCTATGTGTGCAGTCACTGCTATCACATCCGTTTCTCTTTTGTTTCCTGGCCATATGCAAACGATCAAGTTCTCTCATTTTTACCTGCTTGTGAACTTTAGACTTTGGCCATTAATCATCTCTCATCTCAAACTTCTAACTCTCCTCCCTTTTTTGACAATGTTGTTGCTTTAGAATTTGCTTCTGTGTCTAACATACTCTTCTAATTGTATCTGCGATCCCACTGCTGTCATTCTTGGAATGGAATTGGAAGAATTGTGTATGGAATAAAAGATATGCACATGTGTCAGAATAACACTGTGAGCTGATTTGATCAGTAATAGCCATTCCTTAGAGAGTCAAGATGTGTGTCATGCAATTTAGTCATTTTTTTTTTGTTTTATATGAGAGGGGACTCCCCAAAAATGAAATTATCTTTTGGAGGGCAGACCCTTTGCAATACAGGTTTCCCCTGCTAGGTAAGCATTCTAGGAATCCATTGGTTTGTATCTGGAGGTTTTGAGAAGATCGCATCACGATTTGTGGAAGAAACATTCCAAGCTGTGGCAAACAGGTGACTGACTGGCTCTTTCACCATGGCAACGTACCTGCCCACACCGTGCTGAGCCTTTACCAGTTTTTGACCAAAAATGGCATGACCCCATCCCCCACCCTCGTTATTCACTCAGTCTCACTTTGCACAACACCACCCACCGCATGAAAAAAAAATCCTCAAAGGGAAACATTTTGCCCAAGTGGAAAGGGATGAAACAAAAAACTGTAAAGCACTAAAAGACATCAAAATGGATGAATTCAAAAACTGTTTTGAGCAGTGGAAAAAGTGTCTGATAGGTGTACTGCATTAAACAGAAAGTATCTTGCAGGTGACTGAAGTTTAAACATGCAAGAATAAATACACCGTTTTTTATAAATAAATTCTGTTCCCTAGTATACTATTTAACAAATATTTATTGAGAATATACTACATGTATGCTAGGAACTCTATTAGTCACTGCCTGGGTTGAGTATATAGATTCCTATCACTGCTTAGTAATAGGGAAAGACTTTACTCATGTGAAGAATGTTTCCCAAGGAACCTTTGCAAACCTCACATACATTTTGGTATTTGGTGGATATATACGCACACACACACACACGAGGTAAAACATATATAATATATAATTTTCTATTTTAACAATTTTAAGTGGAAAATTCAGGGGTGTTAATTATGTTCACAGTGTTGTACATTCATCACCACTGTCTATTTTCAAAAGTTTATCATCATCTCAAAACAGAACCTGTACACATTCAGCAATATTTTCTATCTTTTTACTAACAATGTCAGCTTTTCATATGTAATTTCCCTATTTTTTCTTAGTTCCTTGTTTATGTTTCATTAGTTTTTAAGGTATACTTAGTAAATCTCATGGCTGAGCTTCCTCACAGAAGGTTTCTGCCAATTTGTTGAAACCATAAATAGGAACAATTTACTGTGTTTCTTTGAATAAGCCCCAGGTTTTGGTTTCTTTGCATATTTTGTTGAAAACTCAATTTTCAAATATTATAATGCAGTAACTGTAAACCATATTCTCTCTCTTCCTTTGATTTTGCTATTTATTTCTGATTATTGACAGATGCAGTGGTCCATATGTTTAGTAACTTTTTAAAAGCTGTTTGTCAACACTGCTCTTTATTGTGTGTGGTCGCTAAAATTTTTGTGCTCACCTAGCTTTAACAAAGATTTCCTTGAACCCGCGCGCGCATGCGCGCGTGTTAGAGAGAGCAAGAGAGAGAGAGAGAGAGAGAGAGAGAGAGAGAGAGAGAGAACAAAAACAAAACACACACAAGAAACAAACAAACAAACAAACATCAGCTAAGTTCTTCTCAGGACTTGTGCATGGCTTTCTACAGTTCCTCTCGTACAATCTGCTTTTGAATGCCCACATTTTAAAAAAAACCACTCTATTCCACTGTTTCTAGGTGCCTTACATGGTATTTAGTATGTTTCCACCTACTCTTTTGCCCCAGGCATCTGTGGATTGTTATTGTGCCTTTCAGTGTTTTGGATCAATGCTTACAGCTTTTCTGACCTGAGTGAATTCTAGGTTTGGTGACACAGAGATGAGCACTTTATGTCTATCTTTCAAGTGGTACTTGGGCAGGCTAGAACAGGCAAACAGAATAATTTGCTAAAACGGTCTGCTGTTGTTCTTTCCAGAATCAGAAACCAATGTCCCCCTCCCTGGGAACTTGGCCTTCTGTATCGCTGAATGTGTCAAGGAACGGAGGGAGAGGGTAAGAAAGAATGTCAGGAAACTTCCCCATCATTTGAAAGTTGTCTTTCTCTTGGTTCTGCACCCCCTTGGTTGCTACAAACATGTAAATGTTTTCCAGAGTTCTTTCCAAAGTTTGTTTTTTCCAG
>CAUYQG010227083.1:0-52724 GCA_963574415.1 Tarsius wallacei
ATATATATATATATATAATCAACTGATCTTTAATAAAAACAAAAGCAAGACAATGGCAATAAGCCTTTTCACTAAATGCTGCTAATACACTAGCATCTACATGCAAGATAATGAAACTAAACAAAGATTCTTAATTTAAAGGAATTCAAAATGAATCCTTGGTCAAAATGTAAAACATGAAACTGTAATACTCTTAGAAAATATCATAGGAGAAAAGATAGATGATTCAAGGTTCGATTATGAATTTTTAGATGCAATACCAAAGGAGCAAAAGAACTTATTCATAAGGAGAACTTCATTAAAATTAAAAACTTCTCTAAGAAAGACAGTCAAGAGACTAAAAAGAGAAGCTACAGACTAGAAGGAAATATTTTCAAAAAACATAGCTGATAAAGAAATGTTTTCTAGGTTATACAAAAAAACACTTAAAATTCAACAACGAGAAATCAAATAATTCAGTTTAAAAATTGGTCAAAAAACTTAACAGCTACCTCCCTAATGAAGACATAGAGGTGGCTATTTGCATATGAAAAGATGCTCCACATCATATATGTTGTCAAGAGAATGCAAATTAAAAAGACAACAAAATACCACCACATACGTAATAGAATGATCAAAACCCACAATACTGACATCACTAAATGTTGATAATGATGTGGAGCAACAGGAAATCTTATTCGTTGTTGGTGGAAATGTAAAATTATAAAGCAACTTTGGAAGCCAGTTTGACAGTTTCTTACAAAACTAAATAAATTTTTTCTATATGATGTAATAATTGCACTCCTTGATGGTTTACCAAAAACTGAAATCTGTGTTCACACAAAAAATCTGCACATAGATTTTATAGCAGTTTGATTTACAATTGTCAAAACTTGGAAGTAATTAAGATGTTCTTCAGTAGGTGAATGAATAAAAAAAGTAGTACATCCAGACAACGGAATATTACTCAGTGATAAAAAGAACTGAGATATTAAGCAAAACAACAACAACAACAAGAAAACAAAAATACAGGGAGGAAACTCGGATGCATCCTAATAAGTTAAAGAAGCTAGTCTGAAAAGTCTATACACAGTATGATTCCAACTATATAATCTAGAAAATGCAAAACTATAGAAATAGTTAAATGATCTGTGGTTTTCAGGGGTTCTGAGAAAGACAGATGAATAGGAAGAGCACAGAGGATGTTTAGGGCAGTGTATGATGCTATAATGGTGGATATATGCCATTACACATTTGTCCAAGTCCATACAATTATGACACCAAGAGCGAACCCTAGTGTAAACTATAGACTCTGGGTGATAAAGATGTATTAATGTAAGTTTATCATTTGTAACAATGCATCATTCTGATGGGAGATGTTTATAATGAAGTAGGCTGTGCTTGAGCAGGGACAGGTATTATATGGAATATCTCTGACTTTCTCCTCAATTTTACTGTGAACCTATAAATGTTATGAAAAATAAAATCTATTAAAAATTATAAAATAACCATTTAGCTTTTTGTGTACTCATTGGTGAATGCACTTCTGTTACTTTTTTTATAATTTTACTTCAGACAATCCTGCAATGAACACAAGTGACCAAAAGAAAAGTGATAAGGGTCATAAGTGAGCTATGATGTGATAAGAGAGTTCTAAAGAGGGATGTATATTTTCTGCTGGCTGGAATCATGTGAACTTTATGAAAGATAGACTGTATAATCTAAGTCTGGCACATTAGAGAAGTAACAAGCCTAACATTTATGTTAATTAGCTAAAATAAAGGTGTTGGCGTGGCTGCATTCCTTTCTGGAAGCTCTAGGAAATAATCTGTTTCTTTGTCCTTTCCTGCTTTTAGTGGTTGCCTACATTCCTTGGCTTCTGGCATCTTTTCTCTATTTCTAGGCCCATAAAAAGTGGACCAAAATATTTCTTATACCACATCTCTCTGACTTCCTCTTCTGCCTTCCTTTTGCAATTTTTAGGATCCTTGTGGCTACATTGGGCCCAATCGAATAATCTTCCTATACTGAGGATTGGCTGATTAGCAGTCTTACTTCATTTTAAACTTTAAGCATATTTACAGGTTCCAAAGATTAAGACATAGACATGTTTGAGAATCTATTTTTCCGCATACCCCAGACACTAATCCAAAGATTTTTAAAGCTCACTGATTCCCAAACAAAATAATTAAAAAGAAATCAACTCTTAGACACTTAATGGTGAAACTGCTGAATAACAAACAGAAAGGGAAGATATTTAAGACTACAAATAGAGAAAACAGATTACCATAAAGGAGCAAAATAAACAGACAATGGATAGCTTATCAACAACAAAATGGAAATTAGAAGACAACAGAATATTTTCAGTGTGCCAGGAGAAAATAATTGTCAATGTAGGTTTTAATACATACCCTGTACATATATCTTTTAAGTGTAAGATTGACATAAATTAAAGAAATTGAGATAAATTGAGAAAAATTAAAACTAACCACTTGCAACTAAAAAATTTCACTAGAAGACATTTTATTTTTATTTTTTATTTATTTTATTTATTTTATTTTTTTGAGTTGGAGTCTCACTCTCGCCCAGACTGGAGTGCAGTGGCCGCTCCCGGCCACCGCAGCCTTGACCTGCTGGGCTCCAGCGATCCTTCCGCCTCAGCCTTCCAAGTAGCTGGAACTACAGACGCGCGCTACCATGCCCGGCTAATTTTTGATTTATTGTAGAGATGAGGTCTCGCCAAGTTGCCCAGGCGGGTCTCGAACCCGCGGGCTCAGGCAACCCACTCACCTCAACCTCCCAAGGTGCGGGATTACAGTCTGAGCCACTGAGCCCGGCTGAAGACATTTTAATAAATCTACTTCAATCAGAAAAATGTGACCCTTTATGGAATCTAAGATGCAAGAAGTAATGAAGAGTAGAGAAAGTGGTAAGGATATTGAAAAATATACTGATTGACTTGTTGAATCTTAATGATAGTGTCTCGTGGAGTTGAGCATAAGTTAAAGTACACAGAATAACATACATTTGTATATGTATATATTAGTATAATGTATACATGTTTGTATACATGTATAATGTGCATATGTGTATATAATGATGTCACAAAGCTCTTCCTTGTGGTATAGTAAAATTTTGGATGCCATAGCATTTCTTCAATAAGAAGAATTAGTTAAATCAATTTAACACAGAAAAAAAATTAAATTCCATTTTAGTTTTACTTCAGTGAAGGAAAAATAACTTGTATAGTTAAAAATTGATTTCAGGCGTCTATTTATACTAAAACAAAAATGAAGCATCTCAAAAGGTCATTTAATGCTTGAACTTGGTGTTTATTGCTTTGGAGAAATTTGAAGAGTATCTAGCCAGGTGTACTGAAAATGAAGATTTCATTAAAAAAAAAAAAAAAACTTTCTTAAAGTCCATAAGGCAAATTTGTAAAGCTTTTCTTTGCCATTTTTCTATACTTTTATTCTTAGGAAAAAATTTTTAAGACACTGTCCGTGGTGTAGTGAATACTGCTTCAGTAAAAGAATTCCAGAAAAATACAGATCATTATCTACTGCGGATGTTAAATAGTGAATTTACACATTAAATAAAAGAAAATATTTTTAGTAAATGTAATCCAAGGAGTTTTCCCCAGAGATTTATCCTGAACTAAGAAACTTTCCCTCTTTTACATAAATAATAATATGCTCTACACACATACGTCATGCTTTTTTTAAAGTCACATAGCAGTATGTCTTGAAGAGGGTTCCATATTAGCAAACAAACAGCTTTTTCCTTCTTTTTAAGACCTCAGAATATTTATTTGCCTGAATGTTCCATCATTTATTGTTTCTTATCGAGAAGCATGAAGGTCATTTTCAATATTTTGTTATTAGAGGACAATACTGTAATAAACATGTGTATAATGTTAAATAGGTGTCATTTTACATGTTTTGGAGTACAGCTATCCATTTAATAAATTCCTAGAAGTTTTGCTGCTTGCACAAAGTTATCTAGTTTTTCCAGTACAGTATGTAATCTGCATTTCTTGTTGTTGACAAACAGGGTGAGTTTTAATTGCACTCCTATTATTATCAATGCGTTTGAACATATCTTTACATGTTCCTTAGCCACTAGTGATTCTTTTTCTTTGGGAAATGTTTGATGATTTCTCTTTTTAAATCGACCTTAATTTTTTACAGCAATTTTAGATTTACAGAAAAACTATACAGAAAATATGAAAGTCTCCTGTATACTCCCTGCTCCGCATATACACAATTTCTTCTATTATCAATATTTTGTGCTATTGTGGTACATTTGTTTCATTTGGTGAACCAGTATTGATATATTATTAAGTCCATATTTTACATTAGATTTTACATTTTGTTGTACAGTTCTATATGTTTGACAAATGCATAATGTCATGTATCTACCATTATAATGTCATACAGAATAGCTTCACTGCCTTAAAAATGCCCTGTGCTCCACCTAGTCATTTCTCCCTCATCCCCACTGAGCCCCTAGAAACCATTGATCTCTCTGTTGCCTTCCTAGTTTTTCCCTTTCCAGAGAGTCATACAGTTATAATCAGACAGATAACTGCCTTTTTTCATATAGCAATATGAATTTAAGTTTTCTTCTTATCTTTTTATAGGCCGATAGGTCATTTATTTTATTGCTGAATAACATTTCATTGTTATCCATTCACCTACTGGAGGACAGCCTGGTTACTTCCACTTTTTCACATTCAAGTGCAAGTTTTTGTGTGAACATGTTTCCAACTAATTTAGGTAAAACCTAGTAATACAATTAGTTAATTGTATAAAAAGCCTATGTTTTGATTGTAAGAATTCCAGGCTCTCTCTTTACATGCCTGTACCATTTTACATTCCTACTAGCCATGAAAGAGAATTTTTGTTGCTTCACATCTTACCAGCATTTTGGTTTTGTTGATTTTTAAGAACTCTTTATATATTTGGGATATTTGCCTGTGTCTGTGTTACAAGTTGGAGACTCTTCTTCTACTTTGTCTTTTGTTTTTGAACATGCTTAAAATGAGTTTTGTGATGCAGAGTGCTATACATTTTTTTCTATTATGATCTTGGGAATTTGGGTCATAATTAGAAACACATTTCTGCTTTCTAGATAATTTTTAAAAATCTATTATGATTCTTCTAATACCTGTAGTTTTATATTTTCAATGTATGTTTTTGGTTTATATAAATGTGAAATTAATTTTTATTTAAGAGGTAAGATATAATTGCAACTTATTTTCTTTGAGACAATCATCGAATTATCTTCATACCACTACAGAATATCTCTTTCTATGAATAGAAAAGTACAAAAACATGTTTTCCCTTTTTTCTTTTCATTGACCAGATACCAAGATAGTCATTCCATGTCATCCTAGAGAAGCCAGCAGCAATAGAATGTATACATTTTAGTTTGAAGAGAGTTTTAAAAATAAATATTTTGAGTGCAAATTCTAGTTTTTTTACATTTAGGCATGTGATTTTGGACAAATTACTTATTATTGAATCTTAGTTTCTTCATATTTAAGGGAAATGGTGGAAATATCCATTTCCTACTGTATATAGTTCTTACTAAAATAAAATATCACACTGTCTGATATGATAATTATATTAAATAATGCAAAGTAAGTGGTCACTAAAAGATTACTATCATTATTAATATTATTATTATACTAAAAATGATACCCTTTAGGAATTAATATAGTCAAAGAAAAAGAATCAATGAATAAAATGTATTTATGGCAACTTACCCAAATAATGTGGAATTATATATCCTACAAGACCCTCTTGCACCACAGCTGTTGGTGAGCCACTTCATACATGTTTTATCAATCAGACTACCAAAATATATTGGAGATAGAATTCCTCCTGCAACATGAGATGAGAAGGTGGCAATACAGGAAACATGCTTCAAATGTAACTGGGTGATATTCCACATTAATACATTTGGATTAAGTAACAGTTTAAAATTCTGGAGACCTCTTCCATTGTGTAGTCCTGCATCTGCCCAAGAATCAAGATTTCTAGGATTGTCAACGTTTCAAATCACACAGTATTATCAGAGACAACTTTTATCTACCCTCGCCTTCCTGACATAAATAAGGAAGAAGGTACATTATATGCCTATACACTCTGTCCTTCTTATAACAAAAAGTAGTTTAAGTCTGACTGGTAAAAGGAGAATGTTGTCAGTGAAGCATGGAAGTTGTGTTGTTTCATATGTTATTTTTCTTAGGAAAGGAGAGCTGTAATAGTGGGAGTGAAATCAAACTTTACGGGAAAAGGAAAAAAACTCTCACCTGCTGTGAAATCAGGAGTTTTTTCAAAACTATTTTAAGAAAATTAAAAAGTGAGTGCTTACTTCTTTCCCAGAGAAATACAGACTCAGCTTCACAAAGAGGTCACCTGGCAGGTTGTACTTCATTCTGAGCTCAGAGCTCTACTTATGCTTTCTTGGTGTCATTAGAACCCCAAATCCAACATTTTCTCTCCTCTGATTTTTGTACATTTTAAAATACCTCCCAAAACAGCCCAGGATGTTTAAGTTAGGACCAGTGGTGCTACTTTTTTTTTCTTTCTGTTCGTGTTCTAATCACAACGATGCCTACGTTTTCAGTGGTCTGTCCCTTAGCCAATTTTTATATGTAGTGCATTAATTTTCAGAATGCATGGCTTTTCAAAGACTTATATGTTGTTTAGGACAGAAGTCTGCATCTGCTCTTACTGCTATTTAAAACCATGAGATTGATTTCTGGTAATCTTATCAAAAATTTCAGGAATACACTAGTAGAAGCTATACTTCAGATGGTAGAGCTGAAGTATTCATAATTTTACCTTTTTTCTGCATCTTTTGAAGAATTATTTTTTTAGATTTTATTTTGTCGCATAAAAATGATAGTGATTGATACATCACACTTTTATTGATTCCATTTACTTTGAATTAGTCTCAATTTCTCGAGCATAGGAAGTCATAGATTGATTAACAAGGAAGTGTGGTCAATGTATCTGAGGAAAACTGGTACTGAGAAAATGGGTGAGAATTGTGCAGATTTCAAAAAGTCATAGCCACTATTTAAAAAGTGAAAAACATGTTCCAACAAATTATTTTCTCACATAATGCCACTAGATTGAACACATTTAATGAATTAATTTTTTTAAGTAACAAACTTGGTATTCATTATTGAAATTTTAAACTTCTAATAACCTGTTTTCTGAGTACCTTTTTCAGTTTATTACATTATATAGACCTTCCACAATTCACATATATTCAAGAAAATTGTGAATTTAAAGTTTGGTACTCAGTGTGCATTTTTCTAACAGAAACATTCAGGTCCCATTGTGCTATATGTTGGAAACATCAAAATAAAATGCTAACACAATGGCAACATTTATTATTTTTTTCTACCTTGCTAAAAGAATTTCTTATAGTCTCATTTCAGAAGTAACACTAACAACTCAGTCTATTTTCAGCTTCTGTGTCCTAGGTTCTAAAAGTAAGGTATCCCCATTAAATCTGGAGGTAGGAGATGGCTAGAATGTATAGAGGCTGGATATCGACACACATAAAATAGAACACTGGGAAAAGAAATAAAGAAATCTTTTTGCACCTTAATCTTCTCTCTCCTCTCTATTTATATTTCCTTTTTTTTTTTTTTTTTTAACCTTTGAGGATCTGTTGCCATCCTTCTCCACAACTATACTTCTTGGACAGCTTCTCTGCTGTAATTTGATACACACACACACATATACACACACATTTTTTTTCCTTTGTTGCAAGGGTCCCAGGGAATGACTCTTCCCTTCCTTTTCCTTCTGCCAATGATGGTTGCTTCTGGGTCATGATCAGTCCTCTGCATTAATCCTTAGATGACTGATACCCTTGTTCTACTTTCCGGGAATAAGCTTATAATGTTTATAGTTCTGAAAACGGGGCACTCACAGGAGTTATAGTAGAAATTGGTTAAACATCTCTGTAATAAAAATGGCAAGCAGCAAAAATGGAGAGAGGAGTATCTTCTAAATCTTTTACTCATCACCTTTGAATATTTAGAAACAGGCTTTTCGCCTCTAGAGTTTACAGTCCTGTTCTTTGCCAACCGTAGCTGCAATTTCCTGAGCTTTCTTTATTCGGGACTCTCTTTTAATCCAAGATACCTAAGTCTAGAGTCTGAATTGTCTCTCTCTTTGGGATTAACTCCTGCTGGAAGTTAGCTGCCCAGCCTTACAGAACAAGGCAATGGGAAGTGTTACAGTTAATGTCAGCTTCTGTCCTTTTGCACACCCTCAGTCAGGCCAAATTTCTAGGCCTCTCAGTCTGCTTTAGGCTTTCCCTAAATAATGCCCCAGTTTACAAGAAAGGCCCTCCTCCACTCTGCCTACCTGGAAGAAATATTCCTATTTTTCTGAAAGCGTAAAAACTTTGAAGATGGTTTTTCTATTAGAAACAGTGGAATAAGCCGGGCTCGGTGGCTCAGCCTGTAATCCCGCGCTTTGGGAGGCTGAGGTGAGTGGATTGTCTGAGCCCGCGGGTTCGAGACCCACCTGGGCAACTTGGCGAGACCTCAACTCTACAATAAATAAAAAGATCAGCCGGGCATGGTAGCGCATGCCTGTAATTCCGGCTACTCGGGAGGCTGAGGCGGAAGGATCGCCGGAGCCCAGTGGGTTGTGGCTTCTGTGCACTCCAGTGTGGACGACACTGCCGGAGGGGCCACTGCACTCCTGTCTGGGTGACAGAGTGAGACTCAAACTAAAAAAAAAAAAAAAAAAGAAACAGTGGAATACAAATATGACTGACTTTAACTAGAATTATTAATCAAATTCTCTTTAGGCCACACTTTTTCTCTGTCATTTTCATTTATCCTCAAAATACAAATGATTCTTACATATGTCTTTTTTTACTTTCCTATAATTAAAAATTATTTACATTCAGCTTTCAATCATTAACGTGAATATTTATACATTAAATTTATTATCTATATATTCACCATACCTACTGTTCGTATAACCAGTGCATGGAAACCCACTGCAAGCGACTTCAATTCAGGCGGAACAATCCTGAAATAAGATAAAAACAAACATTACACATCATTTAAACATCTTCTTTTGTACTACAGAGTAAAACTGTACGTCTTTGTACATACTTCTTTTCACTTCCCTCTGTAATCAATCTCCTTTTTCCCTGCATTATCAACTTCCTCCATCCCTATGTGATCATTCTCATCTGTATTTAATCATGCTATTTTTTCTTTTATTAAAAAATAATTTTTTTAAGACGTGGCATACAATCCAGGGTTAAATATACAGACGTTCATTATGCAGGTGCCCTTGTTAATGAGGTTTGTCATTAACTCCATAGAATCCCACTACTGCCAATCCTAACCCCTCCCCCATCCCCGGCAATTTCCCACCTCTGACAATCCTTTTCTTATAGTATTACAATAATTGTTCAATTTCCACTTATGAGTGAGAATATGTGACACTCAGTTCTTTGTTTCTGTGATAGATACCTCAGTAGTATAGATTCTTAGTCCACCCAAGTTGCTGTGAAGTTCATTATTTTAAAAATTTTTTTAAATTTAAAATTTTTTAAAAATCATGCTATTCTTTCTAGCACTGAACTTAAACAGAACTCTTAATGCCACAACTGTGCTAGTTACCACAACTTTCTGTGCTTCGTTTTATAATTGTACCATTAAATTTTTTTTAATACTGGTTGTTTGCATAGCCCCATCTTCATTTTACTCTGATCCTTTTCAAAACAACCTGCTTATTTTTCTTTCCTATTTTCATGCACTACTTTTGTTTAGGCTAACACCATCCAGCCCATAGTGGAATCCAGTGGCCACTTTCTAGCCACTGGAGTCTTGTGAACCTTCAACAGCCCTTGACACAGTTGCTTTCTCCCTTCATCTAGATATATTCTTCATTAAGTTTTAGAAACACCACCCTTTTCTACTTTTTCTCATAATTCATAGGATATTCTTCTCAGTTTTGTTCATTGATTTCTTCTTCTGTCATTATTCTTTAACGTTACAGTGCCTGGGTCTAGGCCTTAGGATCTTTTAATGTCTGTACTTAGTCCCTGGAATATCTCAGTAGTGCCATGGATTTAAATACCACATATATGTTGCTGGCTCCAAAATTTGTCTCAAGCTCTAATGTTTCTCCTGAATGTTGGATATGTGACATTGTTGCTAGATATCTAACAGGCAGCTCAGATTTATAGAAATAGAACAAATTATTGTTTCTGCACTTCTTCCAAACTGCTCATCCTTAATCTTTCTCATTATGTTCAACAGTAGCACCATCCTTTCAGAGCTCAGACCAGAATCCTGGGATCATTCTTAAATTTTCTTACATGCTACATTCAATCTATCAGTAATTCCTATACACTTTGCTTTAAAACACAAATCAAACAAAACAAAACAAAGACTAATAGTCAAATCATTTCTTACTTTCTAATATGACTATCCTCAATCAAGTCTCATCTTGTGAGGAATGATCACAGCTTTCTGTTTTTCATGACTTCGTTCATGTCTTCCCTATACACACTATTCACACACAGCCAGAGTAATCCTCTAGCTGGGTAAGTCAGTTGTGCAATTCTTCATTTTTTACTATTTTTTTAGATTCATGAGGTACGTGTGCAGGTTTTTTGGATAGGTATACTGTGTGATGATAAGATTTGGGCTTCTGTTGAACTTGTTAACCAGGTGATAGACATGATATTCAGCAGGTAGTTTTTGAACTCTTACCACCCACCTACCACCTTTAGGAGGACACCAGCATCTGTTCTCATTCTTGTGCATATTCAGTGTTAGCTCCCACTTACAAGGGAGAACAAGTGGTATTCAGTTCTCTGTTTCTATGATAAATGACGTAGTATGATGGTTCCTAGCTGCATCCATGTTGCTGCTGCAAAGGACATGATTTTGTTCTTTTTTATGGTCGCATAATATTCCATGGTGCATATGTTCCAAATTTTCTTTATCCAGTCCACCATTAATGAGCATAAGCTGGTTCCATACTTTTGCTAATGCTGATAGTGCCGCGATAAACACGCAAATGCAGGTGTCTTTGGGAAAGTAATTTATGCTCCTCTAAGTATATACGTAGTAGTGAGGGTGTTAGATCAAATGGTAAGTTTACATTCAGCTCTTTGAGAAATCTCCAAACTGCTTTCCACAGGGGTTGAACTAGTTTGCATTTCTAACAACAACATACAAGTGTCCCTTTTTCTCCTCAGCCTTGCCAGCGTCTGTTGTTTTTGACTCCTTAGTAATAGTCATTCTGATTAGTATGAAATTGTATTTCATTGTCGTTTTGATAGAATTTCACTGTAATTTATCTGACTATTAGTAATGTTGAACATTTTTTCATATATTTGTTGGTCACTTAGATGTTTTCCTTTGAGAAGTGTCTACCATGTCTTTTGCCCACTTTTTAATAAAGTTATTAGTTTTTATCCTGCTAATTTTTTGAATTTTTTTATGTTTATTTTAAGAATGTGGGGTATAATTCATGATTAGATATACAAATGATCGATGTACAGGCAATGTTTGGGCCTCACTTTGGTCCCTGCTTTGCCTGGTTGGAGATCAGGTAAGCTTATTGATGAAGTACGCCCCCCAACTCTTCCCTTGGCAGTTTCCTTCTACCATTAATCCCCTTTTTATAGTATTGTGATAATTATTCAGGGTCCACTTATGAGTGAGAACAAATGGTACTCAGTTCTTTTTTTGCTGTGATAGATCACTGAGTATTATAGACTATGAAATCATCCAAGCTGCTGCAAAGTTCATAATTTTGTTCTTCTTTATGGCTGCATAGTATTTCAACATGTATATGTACCATAGTTTTTAAAATCCAGTTCACTTTTGATGGGCAGCACACTTGGTTCTATGTTTCTGTTATTGTGAATAACGTTGCAATAAACATGCATGTGCAGGTATCTTTTTTTTTTTTTTTTTTAGTTGGAGTCTCACTCTGTCGCCCAGACTGGAGTGCAGTGGCACACTCCTGGCCACTGCAGCCTCGACCTGCTGGGCTCCAGCGATCCTTCCGCCTCAGCCTTCCAAGTAGCTGGAACTACAGGCGCGCGCTACCATGCCCACTAATTTTTGATTTATTGTAGAGACGAGGTCTCGCCAAGTTGCCCAGGCGGATCTCGAACCCGTGGGCTCAGGCAATCCACTCACTTCAGCTTCCCAAAGCACGGGATTACAAACTGAGCCACCAAGCCCGGCTGCAGGTATCTTTTTTATAGAGTGATTTGAGTTCCTCAGGTTATATTCTCAGAAGGGGGGTTTCTGGGTCGCATGGGAGGTGAATTTTTCTGGTCTTTTGGGAATCGCCACGATGTTTTCCACAGAGGTTGTACTAATTTACACTCTCACCAACAGTGTAGTGGTGTTTCCTTTTCCCCCAACCTCTCCAGCATCTGTGTTTTTTGAGTTACTGATTAAGGCCATTCTGACTGGAGGTAGATGGTGTATCTCAGTGTGATTTTAATTTGCATTTCTTTGATGATTAGTGAGGCCAAACATTTTTTCATGTTATCTGTTGGCTGCTTATATGTATTCTTTTTAGAATATCTATTCATATCTTTTAGGCACTTTTTAATAGGACTGTTTGGTTTTTTTGTTTGTTTTTTCTTTTTGGTACATTTGAGTTCTTTGTAGATTCTAGATGTTAGGCCTTTGTCAGATATATAGTTGGCAAATATTTTTTCCCATTCTGTGTGCTGAAATTTTTTTTGAATTTTTATAGAGTCTGGATATTAATCTTTTGTTATATGCATCCTTGACAAATATTTTCTCCTGTTCTGTAGGTTGTCTGCTAACTCTGTTGGTGGTTTCTTTTGCTGTGAAGAAACTCTCTAGTTTGATTAGGTCCCACTTGTCAAATTTCTTTTTGTTACTTTTGCTTTTGAAGTCTCAGTCATGAATTCATTGCTTAGGCTGATGTCCTGAAGATTGTTTTCTAGGTTTTCTTCTAGGATTTTTATAGTTTGAGGCCTTATTTGTAAGTAATTAATTCATCTCGAGTTAACATTTGTATATGGTAGGAGGAAAGGTTCCAGCTTCATTCTTCTATGTATGATTAGTTAGTTTTCCCAACATAATGTGTCAAATAGGGTATCTCTTACCCAGTGTTAGTTTTTGTTGACTTTGTCAATGATGAAATGGTTGTAAGACAGTGGTTTTATTTCTGGGTTTTCTATTCTTTTCCATTGGTCTATGGACCTATTTTTGCACCAGTACCTTACTGTTTTGGTTACTGTAGAAAAATTTGAAGTTTGACGATACAAAGACTCTAGTGTTGTTTTTGTTGCTTAAGATTGCTTTAGCTACTTGGGCTCTTTTTTACTTCCATAGAAATTTAAGTATTGTTTCTTCTAGGTCTGTGAAAAATGATGCTGGTATTTTGATAGGGATTGCATTGAATCTGTATAGTGCTTTAGGCAGTATTGACTTTTTAACAATATTAATTCTTTCAATCCATGAGCATGAAATGTTTCTCCATTTGTGTCATTTTAAAAATTTCCTTCAGCAATGTTTTGTAGCTGTCACTGTAGAGATATTTCACCTCTTTGGGTAGATATATGAGGGGGGATCTCAAACAAACAGGAATTTGTTTATAGGAAATTATGTATTTATTCTTACAAGTTTAAACTTCAGTGACCTTCAAAGTACTCTTTGTTTGATGCAATACACCTGTTTCCACTACAAAAAACAGTTTTTGAACTTGTCAATTTGATTCCTTTAATCCTTTTGCCATTTTCTTTTTTCACCTCTTCCACATTGACAAAATATTTCCCTTTGAGAAAATGTTTTTCCTTGGGGAAACAAAAAAACGTTGCTCAGAGCAAGATCTGATGAATAAGAAGGATAGGGCACAGGGTTCATGCTGTTTTTGTCGGAACTACTTACCATTTAGCATAGTATTGGCAGGTGCGCTCATAAATCACCCATTGTGAAATGGCCAAATACATTGAAATAATCTAAAAAAAATAAATTCACTGAAGCCAAACTCAGCTTCTGAAACAGTGCTAGCTGGTACACTGATGAGGCGGGGTTCCTAGAACACTTATATAGCAGAGGAAGTCAGTTTACAAGAGGCCCACCCTTCAAAAAAAATTTCATTTTTTAAAAATTCTGCATCATATTCTGAGTTACTTTATTTATTTATTTAATTAGTTTGTTTATTTATTGTGTGGTTATTGTAAATGGTTTGTGTTCTTGATTTGGTTCTTAGCTGGAATGTTGTTGATGAATAAAAATGCAACTGATTTTGAGCATTGCTTTGAAACTCAATACTTTACTGAAGTCACTAGAAATCTTTTGATTGAATCTTTACAACTTCTAGATATAGAATCGTATTATCTGTGAAGACAGATAATTTAACTTCTTTTTTCCTATTTGGATATCTTTTATTTCTTTGCCTGATTGCTCTGGGTCGAACTTCCAGTACTATGTTGAATAAGAGTGGTGAAAATAAGCCTTCTTGTCTTGTTCCATTTTCAAGGTAATGCTTTCAACTTCTGTCATTAAGTATGATGTTGACTGTGGGCTTGTACTGGATGATTATTATTATTTTGAGGAAGGTTCCTTTGACGTCCAGGTGGTTGAGAGTTATTATCACAGAAGGATGTAGGATTTTATCAAATGCTTTTTGTGCATTCAATCATGTGGTTCTTTTTTTTTTTTAACTTCTATGAATATGGTTAATAACATTCATTGATTTGCACATGTTGAACTATCCTTGTATCCCAGGATTAAATCCCACTTGACTATAATTAATATATATATGATGAATATATACATTATATATATATATATAATATGCTGCTGGATGTGGTGTACTAGTATTTTTTTGAGGATTCTTGCATATTTGTTCATCAAGAGTATTTGTCTGTAGCCTTCTTTCATCATTGTGTCTTTGCCATTTTTTCAGTATCAGATTGATGTTGGCTTTGCAGAATGAGTTAGGGAAGAGTCCCTCCTTCTCAATCGTTTGAAATAATTTTAGTAATTTGGTGCCACTTTCCTAGTATGCCTAGTTGAATTCAGTCATAAATCCATCAGATCTTTGAATTTTTTTGGCAGATACATTTTTTATTACTGATTTAACTTTGTAGCTCATTATCGGTCTGTGCGGGGTTTCACTTTCTTCTTATTTTAATTTTGGGAGATTGTGTGTTTCTAGGATTTTATCCATTTCCTCTAGATTTTCTAATTTTTAGTCATTCAGATAGTTATAAAAATCTCTGATAATATTTTGTATTTTTTCTAGCTTGCTGATAATGTTGCTTTTTTTGTTTCTGAGTGTATTTATTTGCATTTTCTTTGTTTCTTTCATGTTCTTTCCTTCTTTTTGGTCCAAGAGTCTGTCGATGTTGTTTATCCTTTCAAAGAACCAGCTTTTTAATTTATTGTGCAACTCTGATGCTTAAATCCTCTGTGACCTCTCAACACATTTAGATTAAACTGCAAAGTCTTTCCTGTGACTCATAAGATCTGGACAATACTTACTGTTTCACTGTATTTCTTACTTCTTTCTTTCTCTCCCATTTCCTGATCTTGTACATGTCAAGTAGCTTCACACAAGGGCCTTTACCTTTGCACTACCTTGCCTGAATTGTACCTTTCTAGTCCCCATTTATGTACCTTGTACCTTCACTCTCCATCTGTTCATTCTGGTCTCTTATCAGTCGACTTCCAATGCACCATATCTGAACTAGTATCTCTTACCTATTCCTCTATTTTTTCTATTTTCTTACTTATTTATTTTTCTTTCTAGTGCTTAACACCCTGATTTATATATTTACATGCTTATTTCTTTTCCTTCTATAACCATCCACTGCCCCATCCCCTACCCCTACTGGAAGCAAATAAAGTTTTATCACAGTTGTTCACAGTTGCATACTTGGTGCATAGAACTGTTTCTGACACATGTAATGTGTGTGTATATAGATATATATTTACTTATATATTTATATATATACATTATATATATATTTGAATGAGTGAAGGTTCTCACTCCTGCTTAGTCTAGTTTAAGCAATAACCTTATGATATAAACATTAGAAAATCACTAATAGTCTGATGTTTATATTTTTATTCTATTGTCAACCTCACAATGCTTTTTCACTAAAATAAAAGCCTGATGAGAGATTAACAAATACATTTAACAAGTGGTGACCTTGATTTATCAGTTTCTTATAAGATAAAATATAACTATCAACAATGATGGAACAGTTTTCCAAAAAACTCTTTTTCTGTCATAGAAGGGTTTAAATTAAAAAGCTAAAACCCATTGTGGTACAAACTAGTATGGAGTTTTGAGTTGATTTTTTATACATTTTTGGATGTGTAATTTGGCAAATATGGAAGGCTTCTCCTTTGAGTAGATAACATTTTATATTAAGGTAGAACAATATCTGTTCAATAAATTAGTATAAATAATTTGATAAGATTTGGAAACGATCAAATTTAAACAAACAAGTGTAAGCTCAGTTTATACAGGTCTATATTCACTTTAATAAAGGTGAAAACACATTTTTTCTGTACATATCATGCTGTTGGCTGACAGTGAAGTTATGATCAACTATGTTGGTTTTGAAAGTATAGTTGCATGTTAACACAGGTCACCAAACTTATACTTGTATATTTTTAAGATATGTGTGTAAGTCTCTACATGTTTTCAGTTTTAATTGATTGAATAATTAATTTGGCCAACAGGGCTTACATTATCTACTTCTTCCCAACTTTCTAATCTTTTCTTGTGCTATACCTCTCACACTCAGTATGTTTCCTATCAACAAGTTTCTTTTCATTGCTCAAACACACTAACAATTTTCCGCCTTAAGATATCAACACCTAGCCCCTTTCCCTGAAAGTCTTTCATTTGGATGGCTTTTTCTTTAAAACTGTCGTTCATGTCACTTGTTTTGAGAAGTATTCTCTAAGTCCTGTCACAGTTTTACCCATCAATTCCAAATTAATTTCCCTTTAATACCCTTTAATAGCAGTCTGTTTCTTCATTAAAGCTGAGAACAATTTGTAATTATGTGTTTATATTTAAGTTTATTTGTCTCATGTCAATCTTTTTTGTAGTTTTCTAAGCTGTATGAAAATAGGTAGCTTTTTGGTTTTATTAACCATAAAATTGTCTTTATCAAGCATGGATTCTTGTCTAAATAGCTGTCTAATAAGTTAAAAAAATTCTTTTCATGTTTTTTTCTTTTGTCTAAAAGGATATTATGGAACACTGGCTCAAAAGCTACACAGTGAGCAGATTAAAAACTTTGAAATTTTATTATAGATTAAAGCTTACATTAATATCTGGCATCTAATTTTTTTTAATTTTAAACATGTGGAGTAAAACTCAGGGTTATGTACACATATGGTCATTGTACAGGTAAAGTTTGGGCCCCACTTGGGTCCCCACTTCACCTGGTTTGAGATCAGGTACACTTATTGATGAAGTGTGTCCTTCATCGCCTGGCAGCTTCCCATTACTGCCAATCGCTTTCTTGTAGTACTATGATAATTGTTCATGGTCTGCTTCTGAGTGAAAACATGTGATACTCTGTACTTTGTTTCTGTGATAGATCACTGAATATAACAGACTCTAAATCCAATGAAGTTGCTGTGAAATTCATAAATTTGTCTTTCTTTATGGCTGTGTAATACTCCGTTGTGTATATGTATCACATTTATTTTTAATCCAGTCTACTTTCAACGGGCAGCACAATTGGTTCCATGTTTTTGCTATTGTGAATAGTGATGCAATAAACATGCGTGCATAGGTATCTTTTTTATAGAATGATTTGAGTTCCTCCAGGTATATTCCCAGAAGGGGGATTGCTGGGTATATGGAAGGTCAATTTTTAGATCTCTTAAGAATCATCACACTATTTTCCACAGAGATTGTACTAGTTTACATTCCCACCAACAGTTAAGAAGTGTTTCCTTTTCCTGCATCCTCTCCAGCACCTGTTCTTTTTTAGTTGTTGATGATGGTCATCCAGGTTGGAGTTAGGTGATATCAGAGTGTAGTTTTAATATGCATTCTTTGATGATTAGTGAGGCTGAGCATTTTTTCATGTATCTGTTGGTTGCTCATATGTCTTCTTTTGAGAAGTGTATTCATATCTTTTGTCCACTTTTTAATAGGGCTGTTTCTTTTTTCTTTCCGTCATGTTTGAGTTCCTTGTAGATCCTAGATATTAGATCTTTGTGAGATATACAGTGGGCAAATATTTTTTCCCCATTCTGTGGTCTGTCTCCTTGCTCTCTTGATGGTTTCTTTGGTTTAGCAAAAGTTTTTCAGTTTGATGAGATTCCCTTGTCTATCTTATCTCTTATGAAATGGACACTTGGAGTTTTGATCAGGAATTGGGGGCCAACTCCAATTTCTCTGAGGGTGTCTCCTGCATTTTCTAAGGTTCTTTTAGTTTGAGGTTTTACGTATAGGTCTTTGATCCATTTATAGTTGATTTTTGTGTATGGTGATAGGTAAGGGTCTTGTTTGAATCTTCTGCATCTGGTCAACGAGTTTTCCCAGCACCATTTACTGAATAGGTTCTCCTCTCCCCAGTGGATGTTAGTGGAGGCTTTGATGAAGATAGGTTGGTTGAGAAATTGGGGTTTTGTTTCCGGAATCTCTATCCCATTCCATTCATCCATATGCCTGTTCTTGTACCAATACTCGGCTATTCTTATTATTGTAGGCTTATAATAAAGCTTAAAGTCTGGAAGTGTGACATCTCCCACTTTGTTTCTTTTGCTGAAAATTGTTTTGGCTATTCATAGTCATTTATGACTCCATATGAATTTCTGTATTGTTGTTTCCAGGTTTGAGAAGAATGTTGCTGGGAATTTAATGGGTATTATGTTAGAGCTGTAGATTGCCTTGAGTAGGATGTACATCTTAACAATGCTGATTCTTCCAATTCATGAGTACGGAATATTTTTCCATTTGTCTGTGTCACCTTTGATTTCTTTGAGGAAAGTTTTGCAGTTTTCATTGTAAAGGTTTTTCACTTCTCTGGTTAGGATGATGCTAGTGTATTTCTTTGTGTGTGTGTGGGGGGAGGTCTATTGTGAATGGGATTGTGCTTTTTATTTGGTTCTCTGGCTGTTTTTGATGTATTAGAATGCTGCCATCTTTTGCACATTGATTTTTGTACCCTGAGACTTTGCCAAAGTACTTTAGCAGCACAAGAAGGTTTTTGACAGATTCTCTTGGATTTTCATGGTATAGAATCATATCGTCAGCAAAGAGGGATAATTTGACATCCTCTTTACCTATTTGGATTCCCTGATTTTCTTCTCTTTCTGATTGCTTGGTCCCCTAGCCATATTGACCCCCCAAAAAGAGTCAAAAAGCCCAAATAAACACTATCAGAAGTGTGAAAGACCAAATCACAATGGACCCTGAAGAAATACAACAAACTACCAGAGATTACTATGCATACCTGTATGGAAACAAACTTAAAAACCTAAATGAAATGGAGGATTTCCTGATGTCACACAACCTTCCAATTTTGAAACAAAAAGAAATGGAGGTATTAAATAGACCAATAACAATCCAGGAAATTGATTCCATCATAAGAAAACTACCCATAAAAAATGTCCTGGACCAGACAGCTTTTCAAAGGAGTTTTACAAAAAATAAAAGAGGGAGCTGATATCAATCCTATTGAAAGTATTCCAAGCAATCGAGAAAGACAGAACTCTCCCTAAATCATTTTATGAAGCTAATATCACACTGATACCCAAACCAGGTAAAGATCCAACAAAGAAAGAGAGCTACAGGTCAATTCCCTGATGAACATAGTTGTAAAAATACTCAAGAAGATTCTAGCAAATCAAATCCAACAACACATTTCAAAAATCATCTACCATGACCAAGCAGGCTTCTTCCCTGGGATGCAGACTGATTCAACATCCACAAGGGCATAAATGTAATTAAATATATCAACAGATATAAAAATGAGAATTATATCATTAGATGCAGAAAAAGCTTTCAATAAAATCCAGCATCTCTTCTTGATAAAAACCCTTGAATGCCTAGTCATAGAGGGAGCATACCTAAAAAGAGTAGTAGGAGCCATCTATGATAAATCTATAGCCAACATATTGCTAAATGGACAAAAATTGGAAGTATTTCCTCTGAAAACTGAACAAAACAAGTCTACTCATTTTTATCCCTCTTGTAAAAACTTTTAAAAATGAAATCAATAGATGATTTATCTGACAGGTCTATTAGAATGCAAGGTAACTCAAAATTTAAAATTCTTTTAGAATCACTTAGATTTTTCTATAATTGAGGCAACTGTCAATCAGTCTGTGCCTTAAGATTCCTAAAAAGATTCCATAATGAAAGAATTCAAACAAAATTATTAATTATGGCATTAAGGTATCACAGCAATTTGAAGAAAAATGCTTTCTAGGTGTGTTTATAGTCTAATGTCCATAAAAATGTTATAAAAAGTCATACTTACTTAATAATCATCATGGCACATGGGGTGCATCCAATTGCAAAGAAAAAATAATTCAAGACTTGCATTGCAACAAAAATGTAAAATTTCCTTGTGCAAGTGTTATCTCTTGAGCATTCACCCAAGTGGGCTGAGTAATTTTTGTTCTGGGAACCAGTTACTTCCACACAACTGCAGCTATAAAATACCTAAAAAATCATTTTTGAAATATTACAGAATACATTTGCAAAACACAGCAGAGGTTAAAAACACAATCCATTATATTTAAAGAAGTCTCATTCACTGAAAGTAAAATATTTACAGTTTAAAATATTCTAAGAATATTGTTGCTAAATAGATGAAAGATGAAATAGTTTCTTGGGCTTTTAAATATAAAATGTAGCCGGGCTTGGTGGCTCAGCCTGTAATTTGCTCCTTTGGGAGGCTGAGGTGAGTGGATTGCCTGAGCCCACGAGTTTGAGACCCGCCTGGGCAACTTGGTGAGAGCTTATCTCTACAATAAATCAAAAAAATCAGCCAGGTGTGGTAGCGGATGCTTGTAGTTCCAGCTACTTGGAAGGCTAAGGTGGAAGGATCGCCGGAGCCCAGCAGGTCGAGGCTGCAGTGGCTGGGAGCGGCCACTGCACTCCAGCCTGGACAACAGAGTGAGACTCCAACTCAAAAAAAAATAAAATAAAGTAAAAATAAATAAATAAATAATGTAATTTATTTTTAGCTTTTAACTTATTTTTATTTTAAAATATTAGAAAATAAAGACATTAGTGTCTGAAACTCTGTATAATTCTTTCATTAATATTAATTTTTAATATTAATCTTTCTGCCACTTTTAGTTTCTATAACACACTTACACTTTTGAACAATGTCTACTAAGTATCAGAGATATGCCCTGGGGAAGGATGACCCAAAGAATCCAAAAACTATAGCAGCTTGGAAGGGTCCAAAATCTGGAACTAAAATCACCACAGGAATGGGGCAGAAATAAAGCTAGGCAATGGTGTTAGAATTTTATTTTAGTAGGAAAAAACAACAGGACCATAAAGACAGATAATAAAATAGATGATATTGGCAGAGCGGTCCAACACAACAGAGTATCCTGACTAAGGATTAAAGCACAGAGAGGGAGAACTTAGGAACAAGGGATTTTAGATATTTAATCAGGAAGGCAATTTATACATATAGGCAGCTTAGGTGAAATTCTTGAACTGTGGTCTCAAGCAATCTCCACACACGCCCTCCAAACTAAAGTTCAAGAGAAGTTCACTTTGAACCTATTAGTGCTAAACACTAATTACTGAGGGAGAAATTGTAGAAGAATTAAAATCCATACTTGCACAGTTCAACCAAGCTTAATTTCTACATTTTTACTTTTTTTTCACTGGAAATAATATGGATAAATCTTTTACGGAGCAAGTATACAGCCAAGTAAACCAAGCTTTGATACAAAGAACATTATTTTAAGAAGAGAATGGTTCATCAGTAAATATTTGGTAAAAATAATTTAGTAGTGGTTCTCAAATGATGTAGTCATTGCCAGCATTAAGAAGATGATGCCTGCAGTGTAGACAGAGCTCTCTTTAAGATTTTAACTTCATATGTCTTTCAGGCCTTCAGTAGAGGTAAAAGTAGGACCATGCATTAAATGAGGGCACCCTTACTGAAAAGCACTATAACTATGAATGTGAGATGTAGGCTTTTAAGTACAATCTTTGAAGCATATTTGTGCAAGTTTATAAAGGTTGCGGTCTTTTTTTATTTTTTTTTTACAGCTACTGAATTTGAATTCTTATCTTCCTTGCAAGAACAAAAGATTCTCTAAAATCCTTCAGCCATCAGTGAAATGATCAGGCATGAGAAAAACTTCTTTAGGTGGGAGTCTTGTCATCAAAAAATAAATACAGTTGCATAGAGCTGCTCAGGATCTGAACCAAACAAAAAACGCGAAAGCAGGGACTAAACAATTGTTTTAAGAACTGCCCCAACTGTCACTCTGTGGGCTGAACAGGGAAGGCAGGAAGCATGTCTGGTCACACCATCTTGGAGTAAGAAGCCATGGCTGGATGGATCAGATCTGGCTCTGATGTGCAGGGGGAGCTGCGCGCTGCTTCCGAGGGCAGGCAGGGTTGAAGCGTGCCCCTTACTGCGGTAACTCCTTCATTCTGTTCAGGGCGCGGTCTATCTTTAATGAACCCAAGAAGCTTTATTCTTCACAGTTCTCTATGCCTTTCTGTAACACAGCTGGTAGTACACAGATAAAAGAAAAGATGAAAGTCAACCCAAAAGGGGGTGTCAGAGGGCAATAATCAGAGTAAACTGTATTGCTAATATTGATTATAGAAAAAGGGCCTTGGAAATTGTTATTGAACTTTGTGAGATGTGAGTGAATTGGCATGGCAGTATGGAGAACACCATATCTTATCCCCATACTATTCAGAGGTACCCAAGAGCTAGGGGAAGACCCATAGTTCATGGAAAAAAATGTTTTGAGTGAAGAAATAAATGGCACCTCTATGGGATGTGTTGGCAATGTGTGAACAGGACTAAATTATGCTGGGTAGGAAAAGTGCCAGCTTTGGAGAAATCAAAATAGGTATTCAAGAAATAGGCAACCAGGTGAGCATGAAGTCATGATTAATGTCTTGAAGAGAGAAAAATATAGTGAGCTCAGAGCTAAACTCATCAGAATCCATATATAAAATTTCATGTAGACTGTTGTCCTAGTAAAGTAGGTAGTGCTGACAACAGGTGTTTTACCTAACTTCTTTTCTTCTTTTAAGTTTTTATTTTATTTTAAAGATGTGGGGTACTATTCAGGGTTGGGTATACAAATGTTCATTATGCAGGAACCCTTGTTGATGAGTATGCCCCCCCTTCCCCAGGCAGATTCCCTCTACTGCCCATCCTGCTTCCCTGCTCCCCTCCTTGCAGTTTCCCGCTACTGCCAATCCTTTTCTTATAGTAGTACAATAATTGTTCAAGGTCCACTTATGATTGAAAATATGTGATACTCAGTTCTTTGGTTCTGTGAAAGATCACTTAGTATTATAGACTCAGTCCATCCAGGTTGCTGTGAAGTTCATGATTTTGTTCTTCTTTATGGCTGCGTAATATTTCATCATGTATATGTACCACATTTTTTTACCCGGTCCTCTTTTGACGGGCAGCAAAGTTGGTTCCATGTTCTTGCTACTGTGAACAATGCTACAATAAACATATGTGTACAGATATCTTTTTTATAGAGTGTTTTGAGTACTTCTGGGTATATTCCCAGTAGGGGAATTGCAGTGTCGAATGGAAGGTTGATTTTTAGATCTTTTAGGAGTCGCCACACTGTTTTCCATAGAGGTTGTACTAGTTTGCACTCCCACCAGCAGTGTAGAATTGTTCCCCTTTCTCTGGACCCTCTCTAGCATCTGTTGTTTTTTGAGTTTGATGATAAGCCATCTTGACTGGAGTTACCTAACTTCTAAATGGCTATTTCAACTTGATTGAAATCATATGCTTCAGTCTAATGAGGTATTTCTTAGTGTTCCTAAAGGCATTAAATTCTAAAAGATCATATTCTTAAAATCTCAAGGTAAAAAAGGTTGGATGATCAATCTTAAATTAGAATTCAAGCAATAAAAACACAACCTGATTGTGTCTTAAGCAGGATTTTATAAGAAGCTTTGTTACGCAACATCACAGCCAACAAAATATCAATTCATATTGAAATCTTTTTCTTTCATCTTTTAACTGGAGACCTTGTATATAAAAGACTTGGTAAGGGTTTGTTAAATCTAGTCAGTGATTTTGGTTAAGGAGAGAAGAGAAAATAAACACTAATACTCACTATAGGCTTTGTATTGCCACTTGAAGATTTGCATCCTGCTAGACAAGGTGACATGTATGTTATTCCATTGTTTCCACAGACCGGTTCCCATTGATTTACATCACAATTGCAGTCTGAGTTGCAATAAGAAAATGGTACATCTATATGAGATGTCACTGGATTATTTCTGGAAATATATGATAGACATATATCAAAAAGAGACAGAGAATAAAAAGTGAAAGAAGAGGGGGAGAAGAAAGAGGAGAAGGCAGAACCAGGGAGGAAAAAGAGGAGGAGGAGGGAAGAGACAAGAAAAGGAAGAGAAGAAAAATGAGAGCTTTCAATTAATTAAGAAAAATTTGATTTGATTATACCAAAATGGCAAAGTACTTTTTTTCTTTTACATGCCTATTCAATTTTCACTCTCCATTGTAACCAAGACATAACATGTGACCTAGAAAAAAATAAAACTAAGAAAGAAACCAAAGAAATTAGGTAAGTCTTGTACAAGAGGTCTTTATGATTTCATTTTTTAAATGTATAGTATATCAGTCATTTCATTTTCCTTAGACTCAATTTCTTTTGGTAAAGTAATGACATCAGAATGAGGTTTCCCCTAGCTCACTGTAAAGTCCTTTAAATCTGTGAATGTTATTTAACTAGTTTGAATTTTTAAATCTTACTTTAATAAGATTGTTAATATTTTAATTACATAAATAAAACTTAGACATGGTTTAAGTAGAGCCTCTGAGGAAGAAAAAGTCAAAAATAGAGTCGATTTAGAAATCTAAAAAAGCTCTGTATATTTTATAAATGAAACTACAATAAGCTCTATATTGATTTACTTTATAATACAGTTATACATTTTAAATTATAATTTTATAACATGGCTAAAATTGTAAAATATATTATTTGGATAATTAATTTTCTGTCTAAAGACTTAAAAATTATTTTTGTAAAAATTTGATAATTGATGATTGATAAATTATCTTTAAATGAGCATGTAATTTAAAGAAATTTTAAAGAAAAAAGTAGACATAGTTCAGAAATTACATTATCAATAATTTTACTAAAAAGTATCTAGGCCGGGCTCAGTGGCTCAGCCTGTAATCCCAGAGCTTTGAGAGTCCGAGGTGATGTATTGCCTGAGCCCGCGGGCTCGAGACCCGCCTGGGCAACTTGGCAAGACCTCATCTCTACAATAAATCAAAAATTAGCCAAGCGTGGTAGCGCGCGGCCTGTAGTTCCAGCTACTTGGAAGGCTGAGGCGGAAGGATCGCCGGAGCCCAGCAGGTCGAGGCTGCGGTGGCCGGGAGCGGCCACTGCACTCCAGTCTGGGCGACGGAGTGAGACTCCAACTCAAAAAAAAAAAAAGTATCTAGTACATTTTTCTGCTTGACACATACTACTGGGAGTGGTTAAGAAGAACAATGACTGACTGCTATGGGTCTGAATGTGTCACGTAGATTTTTAGATGGAAATCTAACCTCCAATGTGTTGAAATTAAGAGCTGGAGCCTTCATGAAGTGATTAGTCATGAAGGTGAGTCCTCATGAATGGAATTAATGACCCCGCACACTTTCTACCATGTCAGGACCAGGAAGAAGGTGCCATTCGTGAACTAGAAAATGAGCCCTTACAGCCATCAAATTTGCCAGCACCTTGGTCTTGGATATTCCATCCTCTAGAACTGTGAGAAATACATTTATGTGTATTTATAAGCTAGGCAGTATTTTGTTATAGCAGTCCAAGTGAGCTAAGACAATGATCCACTCTGAACATTGCACAGTCGCTCTTGTGTTCCTGTTAGTTCTGCCACATCTTAACAGTGCAACTACTATGTGAATCACAAATAATAATCAAACTTAAAGGAATGTTTTTGGAAACAAAAATTCTTTGGCATTCTTAAACTTTTTGTACTAGGGAGTCATCTGTACTCCTAAAAAGTATTGAAACCTGGAAGATTTTGTTTGTTTGTTTGTTTATGTGAGCAATACTTACTAACATACTGTCTATTAGAAATTAAAACAGACATTTTTAGTACACAAAATACATATGTACACATATCATCAGCCATCAGACTGATGATGTCATCACATATATCATAGTCATTAAAAATATCACTATACCCTCATAGGATACTGAGAATTTAAAAAGGACAAATAATACCTTAATATTACAATAAAAATAGTTTTGAATTTGTGGACCCCTTTGATAGAGTCTCAAGGACCCCAAGAGATACTCAAGACACATTCTGGAAGCTCTGCAACAATTCATACTTTAAAAATGTATTGCTGGGCATGGTGGCTTATGCCTGTAATCCCAGTATATTGGGAGGCCGAGGTGAGAGGATTGCCTTAGCCCAGAGGTTTGAGAGCAGCCTGGGCAACTTGGCACAATCTCATCTCTGCAATAAAAATTAAAAATTAGCCAGGCATGGTGGCCCATACCTGTATTTCCAGCTACTTGGAAGGCTGAGGCAAAAGGATGGCCTGAGTCTAGCAAGTCGAGGTTGTGGTAGCTGGCAGCTTATCATACTCCAGCCTGGGTAACAGAGCAAGACTCTTACTCAAAAAAAAAAAAAAGAACAACAACAATAAAAAGAAATTATCCCAGGGGCTAGAATTTTTAAAATGCTGAATACACTGATTCTATTATTTGTTATCTTTAGATTATGAGTTCTATGAGGAGATTGGTGTCTCCTACAACTGTTTACCTTTAAATGACAAGGTAAAATTTTATTAAATGAAACAAATCCCATAGAACTCTGTTGCCATCTTTTGAGTAGATGGTACAGGTACTGTACTTCCTTTTGGGAAATTGGCTTTAGGTTAAAGCATACCCTGTCAACAAGGAAGCCTTTGGAACTATGGTGTGATAGAAGATCAATCTGGAGTCATTGTGTAACTTCAAGCAATTTACAGTTTCTCTGAATCTCAAGTAATAAAGGAAAGTATATACAAGGTTTGGGCTATATGATCTCTAAAGTTATTTTCTTCTAAAATTCAATATTCTAGGTACAGTGTGTTCTGGTTTACTAGAGTAGGTAGATGGATAGAAAAGTTTAACAAATGTTCAGGATTAGAAGCATGTAGGGAAACAACTCAAGATTAGCTTGGCAAGCTTCCAAAAATAAGATGGTATTTGCATAAGGAAATGCAGAAAGATTTGACATGTTAAAATAAACACCTAATAGGATCCAGACTTTGAAAACTCAAAGCCAACAGTAAGCAGTACTAAAGAACAAGGCTACTGAACTGTGATCTGAAGAACTTTGCTTGTTGCTGGAATGTGAACCTTCCTAAGATTAAATTATTGGCTATCTTCAGGATATGATTAGAAATCTTCATAGGAATCTTGCCATTGATTTGGGGTATAGACTATAGTCCCAATAGTACTTCACAACATGATAATAATGGAAAAGTAAAGATTCTCCACGGTCTAATATGTGAATATACATAGGATATTTCCTAATTCTTCTTCCAATGAAGACAATACCAGAAGAAAAAAATATTAGCTCAAAGAAAGGAGAAATCAGCATAATATAAAAAAGTATTGTTTTATAAATATTTTTATTAAATGTCAGAATGAACTATAGATAAAGGATATTCAGTTACTTTTGAAGAAAGTCATTTGTGTTACTATTATGATCTATCCAAGATTGCAGTGGTTAAGACTAAGAGTTTTGGAGTCACAACCCCAAATTGAGTCAGAATTTTAATATTTCTAGCTGTGTAATCCATATATTTCTCCAAGTCTGACTTTTTTCATCCATAAAATGGGATTACTACTCATTGTAAGGACCCTTTAGATGATAGTTATTATTATAGCAATCTATGTTGCTTTTCTTCAAACAAGAAAGAAAAACTCTTTGAAAATGGACATTTTAAGAATTTGAAAAATGAAATTTCTCTCAATTAAAAGATAGTTTAGTTAAAATTATTTTTGCCCTATATTACTGCCTCAGAAAGTTTTAATTAGATAATTATCACGTTATGCATTTGAAATAGTGATATATACAAACCTGTCATAGGTCAAAGTTAGGCCAGCGACTCGTTTGCTTTCACAGACTAGAGCAAAATATATTAGTTGAAAGAACAAGGACATTAGAGTAGAATAAAATGCTAATTTGGCAGTTCCAACTAAAGTCAACTTGAATTTCTTAATGATATATCCTCCTAAAAGCATTCCAGTGGCAAGAGTAGGTAAAGCTAAGATTCCTAGAAATAAAGGAAAAAAAGTTTTAATTATATAAAAATATGGTTTTCCTAATATATATAAATATAGTTTTCCTAATATGTCCTTATATAATAAACACATTGTGTATGCTAAATTTATCCAATCTTATTATTTCTTAAATAGAAAGGTGACTGTCCAAGATGGAGGAAGGGGGCTAATGTAGCATATGAGAGAGTCAAAAGTAATTTCTTCCTGACAATGTTGAGGCTTTGATTTCCCCAGTAGCAAAAGGTAGTAGCCAAGCATATCTGTGGGTCTGAACATACTGTATCTATGAAGGACTTCATTTTTTTTTCTGAAAACAACAACAAAACATCATCTTTTTGGCTATGAAACTTAGATCTTATCCTTTAAAATCTTTTACATCTCTCAAAATAGAATGTCTATCCTCAGTAACTCACTCCTGAATTTCCAAGGGTTTTAGAATTGTATACTTGAATTAATATCTCTTCATTATTCATCAAAACACGTGTATACACTAAGATGATGAGCAGGTCTACATACAGTATTAAAAATGGTTAATCCATCTTATAACTTTTCCGTTTCATTGTCCCGTATGAGTTATTGAAGATGAAGATGCCTCTAACAAAAATTCAGTTCAGGTTATTAGGAGCCAAACATTAGATCCTCAAAGTTTAAACTGTTATCTTAAGTTCAACAAGGAGATCATACAGTAGCCACCTGGTCCAGTGCTTCAGTGCATTCATTTCGCAAACATTGTTTTCTTATTTACTTATGACATAGTCAAATACCACTTGAATAAACTGTCTAATTTATCAAAATTTTATCGAATTTTTACAATCCTTTTACAAACTGAAGTTGTGGAAAGAATGATATAAGAAAACCATTTTTGAAAAAATATTGAGACAAAACATACTCTCTAAAATAAAATATTTGTTTTGAGTTATGTACATTTTGATGATATATTTTAAATGATTCTCATTTTGGAAACATTGGTATTATTATTTTTTTGTAGGTAGCTAAGTCCCAATGTTAAAATCTATGCATTATAGGATTATAATATTTATATTACAAAATAATTTGCCTGTGGATATAAGCACTAAATTAATTAGATTCAATTATGCAGATACAACATCTAAATGTTCCATTCATGCCACATCAAATTTTTATTTGGGAACTCATGTAACATGAGACGTAACCTTATATGCAGATAATAATGATATCACAAATTTGTCAAATTTAATTAAGTTTGAGAGAATAAAATAGAATTATATTTACTAAACTATGAAATGACTTCACAGTAAACATCACTCAGAAAACAGCAATTCAGTAGTACTTTATTTATCAAGGAAACAGGTAAAAAATATGTCTTACCCAACAAAAAGTTAATCTGAGATGCTGATTGATTATACTGTTGCTGTAAATATTTGAAGATATAAGTAAAACTACCAATAAAGCCGCTGAAGTGTACCAATGTCGAAAACAAAAGCATGACATATGGGACATTGGTAACGATGCTTTTCAAAGACTGGAAAAACCCTAAAAAAATAAATAAAATGTTATAATCCAACAAAAATATATATTAATATCTGAATCCTATAAATATAAATTATATAAGATATAAAATTACATACACACATAACACAGAGAGTACCCTGCAATTCTGTCAAACTTAAACAATTCTCCTTCAATGTTTTCATATGTATTTAATATTTGTTTGATTTGTTGATTGTACCTCCAAATAGGATCATAAATAATGCTGTTTTGTAACTTGCTCTGTTCACTCAGTATTTGGTTATCCTTGGCACTTTGCCATATTGTTGCATACATATTAATTTACTTATTAATTCATTCAACAAATATTTGGTTTTCAATTTCTAAGTTTTGAAAATACGCTAAGTATTCAAGAAACAAAAATGATTAAGACATTATGTTTTTTATTTATTAATAGTGTAATTATACTAATAATACAATTACTGAGTATAAATTTATATTAAAGATAGTATAATCGAAAACTCATAGAAATAAGAACACTCAAGTTTATAAATTTTTAAGATTTATTTTGTATAAAAACTCAGATCTCTTGAGTTCTTGGTATACATTCATTCTACAACAAAATACTGCCTCAGTCTATCTAGTAATATTATAAATCACCTGTTTTAAGATGCAAGAAGAGACAGGGGATAATGATGCTGTATCTCAAGTGACATTAATGGCTATACTAGTACAACAACTTATGCCTATAAACAAGTATGACAACAAATTCCTAACTTCTTTCCATGGCAGAAATGATCTGATCTGTGGTCACCAGATCAACCAAACATAATGCAAGATAAAGGTGAAAGGAACTACTTAGAATAATAGAATATATTAGAGTTCAGCAAAACAGAAATAATTATTGAGAAATAATATGGACTTTAAAAGATCTTGATCTGTATAGATCTCTAAAGATTTTTATTTTATTATTTTTGGTCAGGACTAAGTATTATCTACCAGTAACTAAGAGCTTCATCTGTTTATAAGAAAAAGAGAGGAGAGTTAAGGATATGTCACAGAAAAGAAAAAAGAACAGGTAAGGAAATTCATAGCAGAAATAAAAACATTTAAGAGTTAGACCAAAGTGTCAAATCTCTCCATAGGACTCACCAGTAACTTATTAGGCAGTCTAAGTTAGTTGTGACTTTGGTTGAAATAAATGGAGCATTCAGATACAACAAATTATTGAATTTTTACATTAGATGAAAACTTAGATGTCATCTACTTTTAACTTCTACACAATCAAGATTCACTATATATTCTTAATAAGTGGATCAATAACTCAACTTATATTAAGCCTAATACCTCAAAAGCAATTTTCTTCACTTTTGAACAGTTTTTATTGTTTACATATTGTTTTTATAATAAATTGAAATCTTCCATCTTTTTTCTAACCAAAGAGTCTTAGTTCTACTCAAAACATATATAATAGATTCAATATTTTTTCTTCTGGTTATATTTTTATTTTATCAATTCCTAAGAGTCATATAAATAAGATCTTCTTTGCTACTCAGGTAACTGCCCTACAAAAACAACTGATAAATATGTTTACAATTATCCTATTTTTTGCAGCTTCATTATCTTCTCTCTTCTTTTTGAGTTCACAGTCAACATTGGTCTTTCTACTTTAGAAAATCCACTAATTTTTATATATTTGTTTTGGAGGGGTAGAAACAGTATATACAAATAGCAATTTCTTGATGTGCTATTTTTAGCATGCATGTTAAATTTCAAAAATTTTGACTCAATGGGATGTTGATAAATATTTAATAACTGATTATTGGGAGGAAAGCTCAGATTTGTAGTATTTCCCAATTTCCATGGTAATAAATGGTGGTAAATTCCACGACCTGGATTATTTTCAACTATCACTTTAGCTAATATTTAACAGTCCCCTTTTATGAGCCAAAACAAAGGGTTCCAGCATACCACCGCTCTTAAATTAGTGTGATGGAGAGGAGAAAATAACAATAAAATGGTCAAATGAAAGACTTGATAAGAGGAAGAACTTGGGCTATAACAGAGAATTTTTAAACTTGCTTCAATGAAAATTTGAATACCTTGCCAAGGATCTGTGTGTTGCACTGCTTTGGCTTTTACTATTTTCCCATTTTTCCCCAATCTGAAAACTGTTGTCAACAGCTCACGGTTTTACAGTGCTCTGGCTGCTAGGAGATCATTCTCCAGATTATTGTTTCTCAGTGGTTCTTCATTTACCCCTAATGCTTACATTATACTCCAAGGATAAGGCACTATCACATGATGAAGGACTCTAATTCACATTACTAACTTTAATTATCTTAACTACTACTGTTACTTCCACTTCATTTTTGAATATTTAGATATGGCATCTCTAATATAATCGCCAAGAAAAATAATATAACTCTAATTGCCTAAAGAGAAACCTTGCCTGACTTCCTTCCAATTATTTCATCTGTCCATCTGAGCATAGTTAAGTTTATAACCTTACGGTAGTACTTAAGACATTTTATTGCAACTCTCTATATAGTTCCCACTATCACCACCAGGTTCTCGAAAAAGAAAGGCAATACTCTGTCAGTAGGGCATAGTTTGGTGCCTGGTACCATTTGTGGAATAAATAAATGAATAAAATATTATAATTTCTTTAACCCTCATAAATGACACTATACAATATTGAAATAAATGTAGATTCTGACTTATAAGGAACAGAGGTTTTTAGTCTTTGGTTGGTCTCTCCCTGCTAAAGAAAACAAACCTAATTCTCTTCAGTTTGCTATATGCTAAAAAAAAAAATTTGTTTGTTAACTTTAATAGCAATTTTAGATAAATAATTTAACTAAATTTAGTGAAAGTAAGCTAAGTTCAGATGATTTGAGAATGACTTCTTTAAATTGGAATACCTACTCCTCTCTTTCATTGATATTAACAATTCCAAGTTGACGAAGAATGTAAAATACATACCAGTCACATTTTCAGTATCATTTTTTCCATGGCTAGTCAAATTTTCTGTTGTATTCTTTTCTTCATTGGTTCTGAATACATGTGATGATATTGAAGCTTTCCTTTCTTTCTGTGGTTTATTAATATTTGATGGTAAAAAAAAGAATGGTATGGAAGAAATAAGGGATAGCAGTCCACACAATAGGAAACCAAGCCACCAAGCACCAACCCAACGAGAGTCATTAGGAGTTATTCTGATTGTGCCTAGGATAAATAATTAGAAGAAACCAGTCAAAAATCTATTTGAAATACAAAAACTTCTGGCAAATAATGATAATGATTGTTGTTTTTCATAGATGAAGAAAGTAAACCATATTTCATTAATTCTAAGACTATTTAATTCTTTTCTAATTTTGTAATCTCTGAAACCAGAATAAGTCTAACATTTGAAGACATCTTCAGTGCCATTATTCAGAATTCAATGATGACATTGTTGTCATTGCCTGAAGTGTGTGAACCTGGTAGCTTTTCTCACTACGCATCAGGATGAGTGTCATCATTGACTATTTAGGCCTGCAAATCACTTAAGAATTATTCATGAAAGAAACATGTATCCCCACTGTTTTTTAAAATGTCTACTAGCACCATCTGATGAAGTAAAAAAAGCACCATCAATGGAATTTTAGCAGTTTGCTAGAAACCCTCAGAATTTATAAAGGAACTCACCACCAGAAACCAGAATTCCCAAATCTCTTGATAACACAGAGGATGAAAATAAGTACACACAAGGAAAATCTGAGCTTAAAAGTAACCAAAAAATATTGGACTCAATGTTAGAAATAATGCAAACATTTGATATAAATTATTTATTTTATTTTATTATAGAGATGTTTGGTACAAGTAAGAATTAACTTTACAAGTAAGCTGCATGTAAGTGAAGTTTGGACCTCCAAACAAAGAGTAATACTGGCAGTGCCAAAAAATGGAAACACATTTTAAGAGTTGTTAAGAGGTGTTTGCCATAATCAAAAGTGTCTAGATGGTAATGGTAACCACTCTGAGCACTTCTCGTAATTGCATAAGTCAAACGTGACTTGCATTCATCCTACTGAGTATTACAATTTTAATAGTTTTTTTTCTATCTTAAAATGTGTATACTTTTTTTTGGTACCATCTGTACATAATGTTATATCTCAAGTGTAAATAAGCCATTTCAGTAGGTATAAAATAAGCACTCTAAGTAATAATGTTAACACAAGATATCAGCAAGATTGCAATAGGAACCACAAGACTTTTTTACAAGAATACATTGATTAAAAAGTAATAGATTGGTTTCATGTCTGAATAATCTAGAAACTAGTTGAGAGTCTCTACTGACTCCAGGCAAATGCAAAACCAGCTACATTGAAATCAGGAAGACAATTGGAGACATCCTCTTGCCGTAATCCTTTTTTTGGTATAGTACTACACAACTGGTAAGAATTTGTAGTTTGAACTCATGTGTGGGCGCTTGTCACAATAATTTCCCCCGTCTCAACACAGAGTGAATGTGTGAGGAAAAAACAAAACAAACAAACAAAAACAAACAAAAATCCCTTCTTATCTCCAGGGAGAGATAAAGTTGGACTACACATCTAACATTTCAACATTTCCAGGTGCTACCCAAGGGAAAGGCTTCTATCTACCCTATCTTGAAGTGCTAAAAACACCTAGCACTTCCATATGCTTGACCTTGGGAGACTTCAGAAAACATAGATGGCAGTTTGAACTAGTATGTAGGCACTCATCACAGCTCCTGCCCTCTACCTTAGTGCAGAGTGAGCAGGCAAAATCAGGAAGAAAGTCAAAACAAAAAATCCAGCTTCCAGCATCTCCATGGAGAGAGAAAGATTTGGTAGATATTTGAAATTGCTCAGTCAGAGGAAGAAAGAAAACTTTTGTTTTTAATGGAGAAAGCTTAAAGGACTTTTAGGACTCCATCAGGAGGACAAATATGTAATGAGATCTTCACAATAAAAAGAAAGAGAGAAAAACCAAGTAGAGAAAAGGATTAAATAATTAATAGCTGAAACTTCCAAAATCTTGGATCAGAAATGGGTAATCAAATTCTGGAAGACTGAAGGAATCCAGATGCAATGAACAAAAAGAAATCAATACCAAGATACAGTATAATCAAGTTGCCAAAACACAGAGAAAAACATTTTTTAAATCAAGAAGAGAAAAACAAGTTGACATGCATAAGAAAATATCCATAAAACTATCAGTGCTTTTCTCAGTAGAAGTCTTGTAGGTCAGGAGAAAGTGGGATGCCAATTGAAAGTGCAATAAAAAAGAAAGGAAAAAACTTGACAACTAAAATTACTGTACCATAAAAACTGTCCTTCAAAAATGGAGAAAGAAACACTTTATCAAAAAAACAAAAGCTAGGGGAGTTCCTCACTTCTAGATCCTCCTTATAAGTAAAACTAAAAGAAATTCTTCAATTTGAAACAAAAGAAGCCTAAATAGCAATATGAAGGCAGGAAACTCATTGGTAAAGATAAAAACAGAAAAATACAGAATACTGGATTTCTCTATGTCTGATTAGTGATGGCTAAATTATTTTAATTAGAGTACAAAAGTTAAAAGACCAAATAATTAAAATAATTATATCTTAATATATGTATTATATAAGTCTCATAGTAGGCACAACAAAAATATATAAAAAGTACACAAAAAATAAAAACAAAGCATATCCATACGTAAAAATCAACAAATCACAAAGAAAATAGCAAAAGAGAAAAAGAAGGACAAAAGCACTACAAGACAAAAAACAATTAGCAAAAATAGAAATAGTTACTCCTGCCCTATCAATAATGTCTCTAAATGTATGTTTATTAAACTTTCCAACCAAAAGACATAGAGAGGATGAATGGATAAAACAAGATAGACTATACACTGACTGTAAGAGACTCATTTTAGACTTAAGGACACACATGAAAGATTTTAAATGCAAATTTAAACAAAAAGAAGGGTGGTCATACATATCCACACTAAATAAACTTTAAGTAAAAAACTGTCTTAAGAGACAGCAAAGAACATTGTAAAATAATTTTTAAAAGTTAATTAACCAGGAAGATAGCAATTAAAAATATATGTACACTCAACTTCAGAAAACCTAAATATATAAAGCAAACCCTGAAAGAACCAAAGGGAAAAATATACAGGAATTCAATACAGTTGTCTGTTGGCATCTGTGAGGTATTAGCTTCAAGACCACCAACAGATATCAAAATTCACAAATGTTCAATTTCCTTATATAAAATGGTGTTGTGCAAATTAATATCTCACAAATGCCAAGAGACAACCATATTGAATTCCTCTATATTTTTCCCTTTGGTTCATATACACAATGGATTATTATGCAGCCATAAAGAAGGACAAACATATGGACTTTGCAACAACTTGGATGGATTTAGAGTCAATCATCCTCAGTGATCTATCACAGAAACAAATAGCTGAGTGCCATATGTTGTCACTCATAAGTAGACCTTGAACAATTATAATACTATAAGAAAGGGATTGGCAGTAGTGGGAAACTGTCAGGGAAGGGGGATGGGAGTGACAGTTAAGGGAAACTGCTAGGGGAGGGAGGGGCACACCTCATCAACAAGGGTACCTACATAACGAACATTTGTATACCTAACCCTGAATTGTATCCCACATCTTTATAATTAAAAAAAAGAAAACAATCTTATTTAAAGGATTTTTAAATAAATATGGAAAAAGTGTTAAACTATTCTATGTTATATTGCAATAAAATTACAATTTTTATTACTAATTAGAGATATAGTAATATTTTGCTTTCCATAAGTTAGGAACCCTCTATACATTTTTTAGATACATTCATAAAAATGATCAGGAAGCACATAAGATTAGGGATTCACCAACTTTGTGAGAACTTAATTGATCACAAGAGATAAATACTAAACTAGTCCTCTTAGCAAAGAATCTGTGATTAAAGGATTCTAAAAAAATAATTGAAGCATTCTCAGTTACAGTAAAGAGACATGGCTAAGAAAAAATGTAATATTTTACTGTTAACGTTCAATAGATATCTATAATGAAAAAAATGGTGTTGTACAGTCAGCCTTCCATAATGGGCTGCTTGTAGTAATAAGGGAACTTAATATCTCATTGTCAGTTATGAATAAGATAACACTTATTCAGTTATGAATAAGACAACATATTAACGAGGAAATGAGGACACTTTATTCAACAACAGCAGAATATATATTTTTCTCAAGCAGAAATTGAATATTTTTTAAGATAGACTATATGTTAGGCCACAAAACAAGTCTTAACAAATTTAAGACTAAACTCATACCAATTATCTTTTCCAATTACAATGGTATAAAACTAAAAATCAATAACAGAAAAATAATACTCAGTAAAATTCAACACCTTTGCATGACAAAAACTTTCAACAAGTTAAGAAGAGAGGAAAATTGCCTCAGCATAATGAAGGTCATACATGAAAAGCCCACAGCTAACAGCAAATTCAAGGATAAAGTACTGAAAACTTTAAGGAACAAAGGAAGAATGCTCATTCTCACCACTTCCAGTCAGCATAATACAGTAAGTCTTGGCCAGACCAATTAAGTCAGAAAAATAAACTTAAGGCATCCAAGTTAGAAAAGAAGAAGTAAAATTTTCTCTATTCACAGATAACATGACATTAGTTATACAAAGCCCTGAAAAATTCATGCACCAAAAACAAATCTGTTTTAATTGTATAAACAAATTCAATAAATTTGTAGGATACAAGATTGTCATAAGAAAGTTATATTTATTTATGCTGACAACCCTCTGGAAAGAAAATTAGGAAAACAATCCCATTTACAATAATAAATAAATAAAACACTTAAGAATAAATTTAACAAAGTAGGTGAAAAACTTGTACAATTAAAATTTCAAAAATTGATTAAAGAACTAATGAAGATACAAGCAATTAGGAAGACATTTTGTGTTCATGGATTGAATACATTATTAATGTCCACACTACCCAAATATATCTACAGATTCAAAACAAAACAAATCAAAATCTCAAAGACTTTTATATAAAAATCTAAAAAACAGTTCTATAATTCACATGGAATGGAAAAAGGACCTCAAATTGCCAAAACAACCTTGAAAAAAAAAAAGCTGAATGCCTCACACTTTGTAATTATGAAATATATTTCAAAGCTACGGTAAATAAAACAATATAGTACTGGCAAAAAAAAGACAGACATTATAGACCAATGGAACATAATAGATAGCCCAGATAAATGTATGCATATACAGTTAACTGATTTTTGATGAGGGTTGAAAGGATTGTCTCTTAAACAAATAGTGTTGAGATATTTGGGTATTCACATGCAGAAGTTGAACCCTTATTTTATAACTTATTAGAAAAGGAAAAGAATGGCTTGAAGACAAAAATTAAGACTTCAAAGTGCAAAATTCCTTGAAGAAAACACAGAGAAAAAGTTTCATGATATTGGTAATGATGATAATTTCATGGATATAACAACCAAAACATAAACATCTAACCTAACTTAAAATTTTCTGTACAGTCAATAGAGTGGAAATAATAAAAGGAAACAATCAGTAGAATGGAATGGCAACATACAGAAAAAAAAGAAAACATTTGCAAAACATACAGGTAATAATAAGGTAATTTCTGAAATGTACAAGTAACTCCCACAAAAAAACTCAACAGCAAATAATAATAATAACCTGATTAAAAAGACTAAAGACCTTGATAGACATTTCTCCAAAGAAGACATACCAATGAATAACAGGTACACAAAGAGATATTCAACAGCATCATTATCAGGGAAATGCTAATCAAAAGCACAATGAGCTGTCATCTTAAGAGGGCTGCTAACTTAAAAAAAAAAAAGAAGAAGAAAAGAAAAGAGATATTTGAACACTTGCTGGAATATAAAATTGTGCAGTCACTGTCAAAAAAAATATGAAGTGTCCTCAAAAATTTAAATACAGAGCTACCATCTGACCCAGCAATCCCTCTTCTAGGTATATATCCAAAATAATTGCTGGGTCATATGGAAGGTCAATTTCTAGTTCTTTTTGAAACAGCCTCACTGACTTCCTAAGAGGTTGAACTAGTTTGCATTGCCACCAGCAGTGTAGAGGTGTTCCTTTTTCTCTGCATCCTCATCTGTTGCTTGTTTGTTTTATTAATGATGGCAATTCTTATTGGGGTTAGGTGGTATCTCAATGTGGTTTTGATCTGCATTTCTCTAATGATTAGAGAGGCTGAGCATCTTTTCATGTGTCTGTTGGCTGTCTGTATATCTTCTTTTGAGAAGTGTCTACTCATGTCTTTTGCCTACTTTTGAATAAGGGCTGTTTTTTGTTTGTTAGTTTGTTTGTTTTTTCCTTTCAGCATGTTTGAGTTCCTTGTAGATTCCAGATGTTAGGCTTTTATCAGATATACAGTTGGCAAATATTTTTTCCCATTCTGTGGACTGCCCCCTCACTCTCTTGGTGGTTTATTTTGCTTGCAAAAGCTTGTCAGTTTGATGAGGTCCCACTTGCTTATCTTATTTCTTATGCTATGCTTCCATATGATCCAGCAATCCCCCTATTGGTAATATACCTGAAGGAACTCAAGTCATTCTACCAAAAAGATACCTGCACGTGCATGTTTGTTGGAGCTCTATTCACAATAACAAAAACAGGGAACCAACCATGCTGCCCATAGAAGCTGGACTGGATTTTTTAAAATGTGGTACATGTACACAATGGAATGTGTGTATGGAATAAAGAAGGACAAACATATGGATTTCACAGTAACTTGGATGGATTTAGAGTTTATCATACTCAGTGATCTATCACAGAAACAAAGAACAGAGTACCATATGTTCTCATTCATAAGTGTACCTTGAACAATTATCATAATACTATCAGAAAAGGATTGGCAGTAGTGGGAAACTGCTAGGGGAGGGCAGGTGGGACTGGCAGTTGAGGGAAACTGCCAGGGGAGGGAGGGGCACACCTTATCAACAAGGGTACTTGCATAATGAACATTTGTATGCCTATCTCTGAATGTACCCCACATCTTTAAAATTTAAAAAAGAATAATAATTAAAATCATGATAGTGAAGAGATATTTGTACTTGCATGTTCATTGCAGCACTATTCACAACTGCCTAGATGTTAAAATAACCTAATGAACACTGAGGGATGAATGGATAAAGAAAATGTGTTTTATACAAACAAGGAATACAATTTAATTTTAAAAGCAAGAAAAATTCTGCACAATGTGATAACATAAGCAAACTTTGAGGACATTATGCTGAGTCCCAGTTTTGCAAGATGAATAAGGTATAGAAATCTGCTGTAAAACATTGTGCCTAAAGTTCATAATACTGTATTGTATAATTTTAATAGTGTGGAGGTTAGGGGTGCCAACCACCCACATAGTTGAAAATATTCATATGACTTTTGATTCTCCAAAAGCTTCACTACTAATAAATTACTGTTGTCCAGAGTTTTTACTGATAATATAAACAGTTGATTAATATATATTTTGTATTATATAATTATAATGTAAGTATAAATATATACTTATATTCTTACTACAAAGTATGCCAGAAAATAGAAAACGTTTTTAAGAAAATCACAAGCAGGAGAAAATAAATTTATTATTTATTAAGTGGAAGTGCATTATTACAAAAGTCTTCTTCCTCCCTTTACTTTAGACTGAGGAGAAGAGAAAGAAGAGAGTTTAGTCTTGCTTTCTCAAGGGTGCAGAGGCAGAAGAGGTGAAGGAGATGGAAGGGAAGACAAGACAGGGACGTGCCCTCAGTGTAGCCTTACAGAAACACATCAATCATAATTCCTTTTTGACATTTTGGTTTCTCATTTCTTTAAAAGTGGTTATATATATGGTACAAATACTCTTGCATAGCTTACTTTAGTTTCAGTGCCCACAATACAGAAGGTGTTCCAAGAAGCAGCGACGAGTCATGACATTCCAAGAAAAAAGTTAATTTGCTGGATATGTACAGTAGATTGATGTCTACAACTGCTTGCCATTTCAAAATAAATAAATCCAGCATAAGCATAAGAATTAATGGAAAGAAAGAAGAAAGAAAGAAAGAAGGAAGGAAGGAAGGAAGGAAGGAAGGAAAGAAGGGTAGGCAGTCATGAGACTATCACTGTAGTTATGCCAGCAAGCATGAAAACCATATACTTTCAGCAAAATACCTTTTTATCTCATCTTGAAAATGCAACTTTTTTTGTGAGTGCAAGATGGCTATAAGAAAGACATACTTGTAGACTCTGATATGATTCAAGAAAAAAGGAAGTCATTATACAACAATTTAAAGCAAAAAGAAGGTGAAAGATTTAAAGCTAAAAAATTTAATGCCAGCAAAGGATAGTTTGATAATTTCAAAATAAGGTTTGGCTTACAAAAGTAAGCACACAAAGATCTGCGTTTAAAATGGATTTACATGAGTATAATGTTTCATTATCAACAACTCAGATATACTTCAGGACATAACTGGTTAAATTAGGAACTCCACCTACATGCTAAATATTTATTCATCACCTGTCTTGTAATTTTTTTCCTGTAATTTTTTTCCTGTTCCTTCACTGGCCTATACATAGGAATTAAAAGCATAAACTAGCTAAATATGGCATGCCAAAGTGTTTTCCTTAGCTCACATACTATCTTAAAAGTTCTACATAAAAATTTTGACTTTTAAATTTTTTGGAAAACTGGTCAGAAAGCCTTGTCAATGCTTGGCTCAAATTCCTGCATAACAAGAACAGGTTGGGGCTAAGGAAAACATGTACTTTTGGATATGTAAAAAGTGCAGTTCACCACTACTAATTCTTTCCAGTCGAACCATCGCACTCTAATTTCCCATATCTAACACTTTTTACTTATTAATGTTATCTCTTTAGTTTTTCTAGGTATTGGAGCTTATAATAAGCCCACTTTGTATTCATCACTGAGTAAAAGAAGATATAAAAAGTTCTGAACATTCAGTAGTAGAAATTGAATCCCCATGAATTCTAAAACACAAGTGGAGATACACACACACAAAACAGAATTATCTTTTGGTGGGCAGGACCCTTGTAGTACAGGCTTCCCTCACTAGGTAAGTGTTCTAAGAACCCATATGCATCAGTGTATCAGTTAACGTGTTGTTAGAGACTGCGCTCAGCTTCAGTGAATATTTTTTTGGAGATTCTTTCAACTCATTTGCCCATTTCATGATGGGCGATTTACAAGCACACTTGCCTACACTGCACTGAGGATTCAGCAGTTTTTGAGCAAAAATGGCATGACCCCTTGGACCCATCACATCATCCTTATTCACATGATCTTACCCTGAGCAAGTTTTTTTGTTTCCTTTGATGAAAAAAGTCTTCAGAAGGAAATGTTTTGCCAATGTGGAAGAGGTAAGACAAAAAAATGATTGAAACACTAAAAGGCATCAGAATTGACAAGTTCAAAAACTGTTTTGAGTAGTGGAAAAAGCATCTTGATAGGTGTATTGCAACAGACTGAGAGTACTTTGAAGGTGACTGAAGTTTAAACTTGTAAGAATTAATACACAATTTTTAATAAATAAATTTTGTTTTCTGCGGGCAGTCACTCCTTGTACTGTTATAAATTCTGAATAGAAAGGTTACAAAACTATTGTCCTAAAGACCTTCACCACCTGTTTCTGTATTCAATGATAGAAGCAATGATGAAACTGGAGGTGAATTAGTGGAAATGATGTAAATAATGTGTAGCTGCTCTAAGTCACATGTCTAAAATAGAAGATGTAAAACATTACATTAGGTACTTGTTTTCATTTTATATTAGCAAATGCTAGTTAGTGGCTATGTTGGTTTACTAAGATGTGTATTACATTTAGGAAATGAATCCTTTGATCTCTTTGGAGTGCTTTATTGAAGTCTTCAGATAGAAAACAGATTTGTTTATTCATAAATACCAATCAGTTATTATATGTTAAGGCAGACATTTCTGTCATGTTCTAACAATGATGGAAGGTATATACACAAATATTTATACCTTGTTGCTAAAGGGCTATCAGAAAGGCTCAATCCTGTTGACCTAATTTGGGGCTAATGGAAATTGATAAAGAAAGGCTTCTCTGAACAGAAGCCAATTTTTTGGAAGGGACTTTAAGAATTATGCAAATAAAAAAGAAAGAAAAGTTTTACAAGTGTAAATGCCATGAAGTCTGAGATTACAAGGCACAGTAATTTGGTGACTCAATGAATTAAGGTAAACATATTCATCAAAAGAGGGAATACTGGGAACAAAGTAGATTTGTAGGTAAAGTAGATTTTAACTTGTTGATTTTAACTTGTTTGTTTTTAACTTGATGCTTATAAAACATCTAAAATGAAAAAAAGTACTAGAAATATCCAATTAAATTTATTGAAATTGTTGAAATGTATCCACTAGAATAAACAAAATAGGTAGAAGTTGACTGTGTTATTGGCGGTAGAAGCCAGATTATAATGGATTGAGAAGTGGATATGAGGTGAGATGAAATATCTAATTTAGGTGATTTTTATCTAAAATTTTGGTTCTGTAGAGAAATGGCAAAACAGAAAATCAGCCAGAAAATTGGTGGTGGTATAAAATATTGTATAAATATAAAAAGATGAGAAAAATTTGAGTGTGATTTCTGAGGAAAAGAAAGGGTGGAGATGGAGAAGTTGAAGAAGCAGGATGGACCAGCTAAAGATTGATAAAATTAGATCTTGGAAGAGGCAGAAAGAAGAAATCTAAAGCCAGTTGAATCTATTAACACTGGCTAAAGATAGACATCTTTTTCTACTGAGTTGGGACAAAGAAGGTAAAGATGGATATGGTACAGATATATTTGCAAGAAGTACCCCTGAAGTTGAGGCATTTTTTATAACATGGCCTCTTCTTCTGTAAATTAATAAGGAAAGTGTGATCTGAGAGTGAAGAAAAAGGTCATTGATGCCATTTATGTGTTCATTTTTTTATTCATTTGTTCAAGAAGCACTTATTGAATGTTTCTAAATTCCAAACCCTCTGCTAGAATGATGGAAAAAGTGACCATAACCAAAGTCACTATGGAGTTTTTCAGTCCACTCCAGCCATAAGTCAAAGCAAACTCTAAGTTCTGCACTTCAACATCAAACCTGCATCAACTGAAAAGTAAAGTTTTCTTCAATGGCAGTCAGTTCTGTGGGAGGGACATTTTAATCTTGGCTATTGTAAAACAAGTAATCTAAAACAAATTTCTTAAAATGTCTGCTCCTTTTATTCTTAGTTGTAAAAGTGTGGTATGAATAGGAACTGCATTTTATTTTTATTCTGATTTTTAATCCCTTTATTTCCTAATTGCAACTTTTGAAAAACAGTAAAAACAAATAAAATACTGAAAGAATGAACTCAGTTATTTGGATAATAGTGTCCTGTACTTGAAGGACACTATCATGGTAGCTTGTATTGATTATACTTACTCAAATCTACATATCCAATATCCACGTACAATTTAGCAAACAGAGATCCCAGTGTAAAGCCAATGACTGAACCAAACATTGATACTGCACTCAAACCACCTGAAAATATTGTGAAACAACTTTATTAGATGTCTAGAATACGTGTTTTCATTCAACATACTTTTAAAAGTAATATTACACAATACACTTGTCCAAATAATTTTTAATGTACAAAAGAATATATTTAGTAACACGATGATTTCAAAGGTAGACCAAGAAACATTAACCATGAAATGTAATATATCCTGTACCTTACCTATATACAAAGACGATTGTCCTTCTTTAGCAAAATCATCAATGTAAGAAACCCCCAGTGGTACTACGGGGGCTTCCCCTATGCCACGAAGCACATTTCCCATGAGGACATAGACCCACATGTGTGATCCATCTTCCTTCCCACAACCTATGTAGACAAGAGAGTGTTTTATTTTAAACATTAATTTTATAATTCCTATTAGAAATTCAACTACTTTAGCCTTTGATTATTTAATTTGATATTTTTGTTCTTTTTCTACTTATAAATGATCCATATTCATTTTGCATTCTGAAAACACAAAAAGCACAAAGACAAGTAAAAATTATCTGAAATCATACTACACAAAGATTACGTCGAATGTTATGTATCTTCCACATTTTAGTGCACACAAAATATGCATAAACTCAGTATGTACATTATATACTTAAATATCCAGTTCATATTATAAACTGCTTATACAGTTAACACTATATGATAATTTCTCCATGTTAAGATTTCTTTTATTTCAAATTTTAAGGACTGCATAGTAGCCATGTTGAAGAACAGTTCAATAATTTACTTAATCATTCTCTTATTTTTTAATTATAAAATAACATTTCTAATTTTTTAAATCTTAAACAGGGATTCTATGGTTATAATTGTGAATAAATCCTTGTGCACATTCCTGATTATTTCCTTAAGATTAAGTATATATTTTTCTGTACTATGATGGGGGACCCAAAAGGACCTGGAATTTAGAAAATATTGTGTGTCTATTCTTGCATGTTTAAACTTCAGTCACCTTCAAAGTACTCTCAGTTTGATGCAATACACTCATTGAGACACTTTTTCTACTATTCTAAACAATTTTTGAACTTATCAATTTTGGTGCTTTTTAGTATTTCTGCCATTTTTTTATCTTACCTGTTTTACACCAGCAAAATGTTTCCCTTTGAAGACTTTTATTCATCCAGAGAAACAAACAAAAAAAAGTCTTTCAGGGTGAGATTGGGTGAATAGGGAGCGTGGGGCACAGAAGCCATGACATTTTGGTCAAAAATTGCTGAACATACAGCTCAGTGTGGACAGGTGTGCTGATACATCACCCATCATGAAATGGGCAAATGGTTGAAAGAATCTCAAAAAAAAAAAAATCATGTAAGCCAAACGCAGCTTCTCATAACAACACTAGCTGGCACACTGATGCAGATGGGACCTAGAACACTTACCTAGCAAGAGAAGACTGTACTACAAAGAACCCACCCTCCAAAAAGATAATTCCAGGTATTTTGGGGTCCTCATGTATAGTGAAAATTAATCTCCAGAAAGAGCTACAAATTTACACACTCCCAGTAGTACATAAAATGTAAATATTTTTTTCCACCTTATTTCTTTTTCATTTTAATATTTTTGATATAATACATAAAAATATTTAGTTTTAATTTATATTTACAATTTATTATTAGTGTTATGATAGATTTAAAATGTTTAATTGATATAATCATTTGCATTTTTCATAAACAGCACTTACATCATTCAAATATTTCTTCCACTTCCTGCTTTTTATTTTTAAATGCATATGTTCTTTTCCAATTTTTCACTGAAATTTTTCTCTTTTTTATGTACTTCTAAATGTTCTTTATATATGATACAATCATTCTTCAATATACAGGGGCATTTGTTGCAGAATTGCCTATATGTACCCAAATTCGCCGTAAGTCCTACAATTGACCCTGCAGATCTAGCATATAGAAAATGTTGGCCTTCTGTGTAGGCTAATTTCTCATTCTGTAAATACTGCATTTTTGATGTGCATTTAGTTGAAAAAAAATCCATGTATAAGTAACTCATACAGTTCAAATCTATGTTGTTCAAGGATCAACTGTATGTATTAGCGTCATAATTGTTTCTGTATTTAATTAAGGGTCAAATGTTTTTTTCCTATTTGTTTTAAATCAACTTTGCTAATGAACATTACAATAATGTTTAGAATATAATTAAATTTATAAATTTTAGGCTATTTTTTACTGTTACAATTAATTCTTACCTATTTCTACTGAATCAAGTGATGATCTATTGATTGATAAAGCTTGATTAATTAAACAGGTTGATAAGCTTGATGTTGAATTTCCTGATGAATTGATAAGGGTTTCTTTAGAATATCTGTAACTATAAAAACATTACTGGATTTAACATTTTGCTTATATACTAAATAATTTCATGTTGCCTAGAAATCCAGAGAAATTATTTTTATTTGCACCACTTTCTTCTTTAAATTCCCCAGTCCTTTTTGTCAATTTCCCAGCCTATATTTTAGGAAAGGTATTGGGTAAAGGTGAAATGAAACTGTCCACTAAGAAAGAACATTCAATATGCTTCAGCAAGGTGAGTTATCACCTTGCCACATCCTAGGTGTTCTTATTTTACAGTAAAAATATGATATCTCCTGGTTTTACCTTTTAAAATTAAAATTGCTAACTGTATATATTCATCCCATGCACGCACATTAATTCCTAACTCTTCAAAAACTTATTGAAAAGCTTTTAATATGTTTCAACTTGAGGCAGAAATTAACAGAAACAACAAAGATAGAGCTAGAATAGGGACATACTGATATCTACAAATACTGGGGAAACTTGTGAACTTTAAGGACAGTTTACTGTATGTCAGGTTTTAGGCTCAGATTCAGAACTAGAACTAATACATAGTTTTTGTGCTTAGGGAATTTCATACTCTCTAAGATAAACATATATGACAAAAGGAAAAATAAGTACAAATATACAACATCCTGAGTTGTCACACACAAAAAGTATGATCAATTTTGCCTGGAGGTGGAAACATAGAACAGAGAAGAATTCACAATGATGTGCAAAATTAATCTTGAAGATTGATAGACCTTTAAGAGTTAGACAAAGGAAGAAAAGTTTTCAAGACTATAGAACCATTAGGTACAAATGCATGACATATTATGGCACCTTTAGAGAACTTCAGGCCTAGAATGTGGCCCTCAGTTTTGGGGAGCAATGGAAGATAAAACTGTGTTGGTTGTATAGGAGGCATACTTGTCATATAAATCATGAAGCGTACAAAATTAAAGAAAGAATTAAGGGACAATGGTATTATAGTGTCAGAAGCAGAAGTAAAGGATGGGAGTAATGAAGAGACCACAAAAGATAGAAAATGAATCAAGAGATGCTAAAATAAGCAGGAGCAGTACCAGTGAGAAGAAATTTCTTATAAAGATTAAATGTGAAAAACAAGAGAATTAATATAGTGTTCAAAATGTGTGAATACTGGACCTGGTAATCAGTAAGTAATTGGTGTCTCTGCTCATTGCCTTACTATCATTTTTTTTTCTTCCATAGTAATTGAAATAGGCATTTTTTAAAGCTAGGAATATGGTAGCTGTAATAACATCTATTTTTTCCCAATATCTTTATATCTATGGGTAAAATGTAACTCTCTTCCAGTCAACAAAGTCAGTAGGAGTGGTACACTTGTAAAATGTTTCTTAGCCCTCAGCCTGTTAGCACATTTTGTAACTTCTTCTTCTCTTCTATCTCATTCCCTGGAAATACATTGCCACAGTTTGAACCGTGAGGTCAAGGTCATGCAAGGCAGAACAATATGTTGAAAGCAAGTAGTATAAGTAATATCATATCAGTCGACTGACTACATTAACTTTTACGTGAAAAATAAGCTTCTATCTTATTTAGTCAATTGCTATTTTAAGTTTTTTCTCATAAGCATCTGATATCTCTACAGTGAACTTAGGAAGAACAGCTTCAGTGAAATGGTAATTGGAAAACCTATACCAGAGTGGGCTGAATGCTGCATTTTATTGAGTATAATAAAAATCTTAAAGGCAAAAACATGAAGTATATATATGTTATGTTAAAAAGTCTTAGAGAGCTTATTATTTCATATGAAACTGTACATTGTATTTAGTGATTTAGTATTAATTTCGTTTCAAAGTCTATGAAAGTCATGATGAGTACATCAATAAATTAATATGTAGAAAATATACCCCATTTCTTTACATCCTCGGATACTTTTCTCAAAAGATAATTGCCTATTTAAAAGGATAAAAATAAAACTCTATTACCAATTTACTAGTTAATAATTATTACTGGCACAGAGCTGTTTAACACTTACTATCCCATGAAGAAATGTGGTAAAGCAGTCAAAACACTGCCAGCTCCCATAGTGAAACAACCAATTCCAATTATCTTTGGTCTGTGTAGTTTGGATCCAAAATAACTTACAAATACAATCACAAGAACATTTCCTAGAAAGAGAACAAAATCATGTTGATAGAACTTAGTCCAATTCTGTCTAATTGAATTAAAGACCCCAGAATGAATGCAAATTGACCCCAAGTCATAGTCTCATTTTTCAAAGAACATATAATTTAATTTAAAAAGTTAACTCACTTACGATAAGCCACTCATTAGAAAGTCATATAGTACTTATAATATGTAGATTAGGTTTTATATACAAAAGAACACACTTGAATTATTTGGCTATATTAGTGGAGCAAAGTTTTATTGAAGAATTTGGAGTTGACTGAATTGTTTGGAATGGAGAAAAAATATTCTGATCTGAGAAAAAAAGTGGTTTTTCATATCTTCATTTATTCCTAGCATTCTTTACGTTTCTATTATGTACCTCCCATGGTGCTCAGGGTCAGAAATATAAAAATAGAATAATATATGTCCCCTGTTCTCAAGAAAGTTAATAGTGATAAAACTAAACAGATGGGCAGAGGCGTTATTAGACTATAGAAAGGAGGAATTTAAATTAATTAGGGATTCAGGAAAGCTTCCTGGAGGGGAGGTCGCTTGAGATTTGAGGTTGAGTTAAAGAAATTAAATTAAAGAAATGAAAGAATAGTATTCAAAACAAAGAAAGTCACTACCAATTCCTATCCATCTTGAGTTTCTTGTACAAAAATGAACAGACAATAATCAAGAATTAACTGAACACTGATGAAACAAAAACATGAAAATAAAACATCGTCATGACTCAAGGGCTAAAGTAACACAAGAAGCAACACTTAGATAAGGATTAAACTAAAAAAAAAAGTTGAAACCTAAAACAAAATCCAGTTGTTTAAAAGTATAAGAAATGGTTGTATCCATAAAATCAGTACTGTAATACTAAAAATAATAAGAAAACAATAAAGTATTGTAAATTTAAAATATTATTTAAAAATGAACAAATTAGAACTTGGAATGATACACATAAGTTTGGTGTCCCTCCAAATAAGTTTTTTTAAGTAAAAGGAGAAATTATCAAAGGCAGAAGCAACCAATTCATAAAATAAGAAAAAAAATTCAAAAATTGTATAAACCTCACTATTACTAGAGAAATCCAAATTAAAATAAGGTAACAAAACAATATATATCTTCAGGTTGTAAATAAAAAAACTTAAACTCAAATTCTGTGGCCACTTGGACAGTAGAAGTCTAATGTAGGATGCTCTAAAGTGGTTCTTCCCTCCTCAAACCATAAGAATCATATTCCTCTTTCAAGCTTTCTTCACATTGGAGCATCCTGAGAGAGAGGAGGTAACACATTATACAGTGTGAGTTTGCAAGCAATGAGTTTGTGTAGGACTCGGGTTTTCAACATTCTCACTATCACTATTTTGGGATGGATTATTCTTTGTTGTTAGGTCCTTTCTCTGCATTGTAGAATGTTGAACAGCAATGTTGGTCTCTACCCCCTAGGTACTGGTAGCATCCTCCCTGTCCTTTGCCCAGTTATGACAACCTAAAATGTCTTCAGATTGTACCATGTTTCCCAAGAGGTACAAATTTATCCCTGGTTAAGAACCAGTGATATAAAGTATGTATGAACAGTTTTGTTTTAAATTCTGCAAGTCTGGTTATTAAAATTGTAAAAGTTACCAATTTCAAAACTTCCATCAATTAAACCAGAAAGAGTAGAGGATATGTCAAATCTCTTTTCTATTTGAGTGATGAAACTTTTCATAGTGCTTCCACCAACTGTCTTACATATATAGGCGAATGACAGGGCAGCCCAGAATAGCTAAGAAAAAGCACAAGGAAAAGGGGGAAAAGTGGTTAATCAAAGGATTATAAAATGTTCACAGAGAATGGAATTAATAGCTTTTCTTTACACTTAAAAACATTACATTATCATAAAAAGCATACCCATTTTTCCCCATACCAAATGGTACTTCTCAGCCCATTTAACATTATCACAACTTCACTGATAAAGCATCTAGTAACTTAGTTACAACATCAGATTATTATTATGCAGTACAGTTAAGATTGTTATTTTTAAATTAAAGTTATTAACTGATTCAGAGGAAGCTAGACACTGTTCCCAGATGGCCATGATACTGAGATATTCTTCATTTCCAAGTCAATAGCATGGGCTAACTGTGAGGAGAATGGCAATACATTATCAAAGGTAGCATTTCCAAGAAGCCAGCTTAAAAAATGAAACTTTGTGAAGGCAAAGGGAATACTACGATCAACACAAATAACTAATAGTCATCCTAAGATGAATATTATAGATGTTTTAATTTTCTGTTTCATTTTGACAGAATTTTATGATTCATCCTTTCTCTTACAGCTCACATCTACATTTATAAACAAATTTATCTTGGTTCTATTCTTAAAACCATACCCTGTTATCAACTGCTTTTTTGTGTCCCTACCAAATTCATAAGTTAAAACATGTTGATTTCTTTCCCCCCCTTTTTTTTTAATTATAAAGATGCAGGGTACAATCCAGGGTTAGGTGTACAAACGTTGTTTATGCAGGTACCCTTATTGATGAGGTATGCCCCTACCTCCCCCAGCAATTTCCCTCAACTGCCAATCCCACCCCCCCCAACAGTTTCCCACTACTGCCAATCCCTTTCTTATAGTATTATAATTATTCAAGGTCTGCTTATGAGTGAGAACATGTGGTACTCGGTTCTTTGTTTCTGTGATAGATCGCTGAGTATGATTGACTCTAAATCAATCCAAGTTGCTGCAAAGTCCATATGTTTGTCCTTCTTTATGGCTGCACAATATTCCATTGTGTATATGTGTCACATTTTTTAAATCTAGTCCAGCTTTGGTGGTCAACATGGTTAATTTCATATTTTTGCTATTGTAAATAGAGTTGCAACAAGCATACGTGTGCAGGTGTCTTTTTTAAATGATTTGGGTTCCTCCAGGTGTATTCCCAATAGGGGAATTGCTGGGTCATATGGAAGGTCAATTTCTAGTTCTTTCAGAAACCGCCACACAGACTTCCAAAGAGGTTGCAATAGTTTGCATTCCCACCAGCAGTGTAGAAGTTTCCTTTTTCTCCGCATCCTCACCACCATCTGCTATGTTGGTCATTCTTACAGGGGTTAGGAGGTATCTCAATGTGGTCTTGATTTGCATTTCTCTGATGATGAGTGAGGCTGACCACTTTTTCATGTGTCTGTTGGCTGCCTGAAATCTTCTCTTGAGAATTGTCTATTCATATCTTTTACCCACTTTTTAATGGGGCTGTTTGGTTTTTTTCCTTTCAGCACATTTGAATTCTTTGTAGATCCTAGATGTCAGGCCTTTGTCAGATACACAGTTGGCAAATATTTTTTTCTCATTCTGTGGCTGTCTCCCTGCTCTCTTGATGGTTTCTTTTGCTTTGCAAAAGTTTGTTAGTTTGATGAGGTCCCCATTTGTCTATCTTATTACTTAAGGTATGGGCATTTAGGGTTCTGAATAGGAATTGGTTGCCAGTTCCAATTTCCATAAGGTTGTCTCCTGTGTTTTCTAAAATTCTTAAAGTTTGAAGTTTTGCGTTTCAACCTTGATCCATTTAAAGTTAATTTTGTATATGGTGATAGGTAGGGGTCATGTTTCAATCTTCTGCATGTGATCAGACAGTTTTCCCAGCACCATTTACTGAATAGGTTCTCCTCTCCCCAGTGGT
>CAUYQG010227086.1:0-10096 GCA_963574415.1 Tarsius wallacei
GATTACCACCATAAAAAATAAATGATCCTTTGGGCAGAGAGAGAAACAGAGGATGAATTCATGCTGTTTAAAAACTCTATTCCAGAGCAGAACTGAGAGAATGAGGAAGTTATGAATCTCAACTATTATCATTAGTCTGGAAAAGTAAGACATAGTAAAACATTTTGTATGGTGAAATTCACATAACCTACTTGGAAACATAGAAAAATCTTTATTTTATAATAAAACTCTATGCATTTATCTCAGTTCTGTTCTGGAATAGAGTTTTTAAACAGCATGAATTCATCCTCTGTTTCTCTCTCTGCCCAAAGGATCATTTATTTTTTATGGTGGTAATCAAAGGAAAATATTACAAAGTAAAATTACTCACATCAGAATGCAAAGGTATTGAAAACCTGTGCCATATGTACAAGTGTATCACAAGCAATGGTATTCATATACAATAGATGTCCACTGGATTTTGAGTTCTTTGAGAGCAGAGGTTACATCTTAATCATCTTTTTATACCAAATACCTGCCACAATGCATTACAAGCAAAAACATTTGATCAATATTTCATGAGTAAGGAAGCCAATTAATTAAGAAATAGATTAATACAAATTCTGTGCCTACACTCAAAATTTATTTCAGTTGTCTAGTAAATAATGTTTCTGAGGTTGACTGAGACATATTTTAAATAAAGAGTTAAACATTACAAGTACCCTCATAGACTTTTCCTGCAGGAATTACATAGTTTACTGAAGACAATGTGAAGTTATTTTTCTAAAAAGTGGCATATAAATTAGGCTATATTATTCAATAACTACTATTAAAAGCAGCACCTATTGATTGGGGATGGATTACATGACAGGATGCTGCTAGGTTCTGGGAAGTAGGATAAATAACACAAAATTCCTTCTCACAAGAAATGTCATTTTTTAGTGATGGTAGCAGTCATGTCTTAACAGTGATCAGGCAAGATAATGTAAGACTTAAGTAGAAGAAATAAGTTGAGATTGATAATTCCCTACTCAGCTTACCATTTATCCCTCCTCCAGTAACAGAATCCCATTTGTAGCTGGAAACAAAATTCCCAAAATAGCTGTTTCCCAGTCTTCTTTGCAGGGGCAGTAGCCACGTGACCAATCTCTGGAAGATGGAGTATAAGCAGGAGTTCTGTAAGAATTCCAGGAAAGTCTCTTAAGGAACTGACTTCTTCCCTCCTGCTGACACCTAAGAACGGTAACATGATGTTCAGAGTTCCAGGAACCATCTTGGACCAGGAGGTGACTTAGAAGAAAAAAGCCAACACTGAGAATAGTAAATGTCAAACCGCCTGAGTCATCAGAGATTATGGAGTAACCCCCGCATAAGGCAAGAAAGAAACTTCTATACTGTTTAAGCCATTTTATCCTGTTTATATTTGTTTTTATACTTTATTTTATTAATTAAAGGAAAACCTAAATCTAGTAGACACTGTAAGAATGTAAAAGCAGTCATATATTTTTATAGGAAGACTGAGAGTTCTATGGAGGAGGTATTTTTTTGAGCTAAAACTGAGAGAATGAGGAAGTTATGAATCTCAACTATTATCATTAGTCTGGAAAAGTAAGACATAGTAAAACATTTTGTATGGTGAAATAATTGCATACAATCAATTCTAAAGGAATAGTCAGTAATAACAGTTATATCTATCAAGGTTCAGTTGTTCCAGTCTTCCTATTTAGCTTTGACTATATTCAAAAGTTTTCTTTGAATACTCTAAGTGAGAGTCCTAATTAATTTTCCTGAGAAAAGACAATATTATCATAAACACAATTTTAATTGTAAAAGCACACTTTAAAAGTATACATAGGAGCCAATTATGCTAACAATTTTGAAAGCAGAAATATGTTTCTATATTTTCAAGTATATGTGAAAATGACTTGCTTGATATCATTAAATATAGAGTGCATTGTTTTTGCCTTATGCTAAGTGTATAATAAGATGTAGGGTAGGGTATTCTGAGCATACTAATGTGAAAGCAATAGAAAAGTATATTAAAAAGTATTTTTCACTCTGTTGACACTTTGTTATTTGTAGACTGTAGCAATTTTCGCAAAGTAGGTTATTGTCTTCTTTGACATACATTGCCAAACATGAGTATGTAGGTTGGCATACATTCCTGGAAAGAGTACATGTGGAGTTTCCAGAAAGGTGGAAGAAGAGTATAGGGGAGAGTTTGCACATCACACAATATTTTAGCTGGCCTAAAAGTGTTCAGAATAACATTTTAGCACAGCAAATAACATTTCTGTAATTCTCTTGAAATTGCTTGTCAAAACCCATCTGACAAACTGAAGAGTTTGAGATTTGCCCTACTTTCAAGGTAGCAGGCTAGCCTGCCATAGGTTCACTGATACTGGTGGAAGACCTGAGACTACTGGATCAGAAACAAAGGACTTTATTATTCATGGTACCACAAGCAGCATGAGCTTCAAGTTTATACATGTTTCTATTGCCTTCAAATCCCACGAAGGCAATAAAGAAGGACACAGATAGAGATTACATAGACAGTCAACTGACAATATGGAGCCAATATTGTTTAAAATGAACTGCAGGCAAACTTTCCTAATGTTTGGCAAAGAGGAATGCATTATCTTGATAGTAATGAACAATAAATAAATCTGCTCTTTGCTATGGAGGGAGATATTATCTCTACCTTCTAAGGCTTTTACTATACAAATATCCTTGAGAAGATAGAAACTGCTTCTGATCACAAGACGTGCAGAAGCATGAGAAACCAATGGAGAATTATCCTTGAACAATCTAGTCCTTTCTCTAGACCAGTGCCAAAAAAAATTAAAAAATAAAAAAATCTGGGATGACGGAAATGTTCCATGTTTATACCATCTAGTTCCTAGCTACTAATCACATGTGGCTACTGAGCAGCTGAAATGTGTTCACTGCAATGACAAACTGAAGTTAATTTTAATAATATAAATGTAAAAAGTAGCTGCCAGTGACTAGTGCCTACTGTAGTGGGCAGCCCATATCTAGACAACATACATACTCCTTGGTGATTTTTTCACCCACACATTCATGGCAGGGTTTCTTAAACAATCGCCCTATTCAAATGATTTTAAATGAATATTTAAGTTAAAAAATTATTGCAAAAAATCACTCCCTAATTGGTATGTTATCTAAATAGTTTTAAGGAGATAGCCATAGTTCTTGGTTCTGAGATTTAAAAAGAATAAAGCTGACAATGTGAGCTTCTTGAAGGCAAGTGCACATTTTATTCATCAAACAGAACTCAACATTTTTATTTAATGAACATTCATCATATTAGCCAAAAGAGGAAGTTAGGCTAGTTTAGCAAATCAACAAATTAGCAAATTCAGCACATTTTGTAAATTAATAGAAGTCAGGGACTTAAAAGAGCATAACTTCATTATCTTATAATTCTGGAGTTCAGCAATCCAAAATCAGTTTCAGTGAGCTTAATTCAACATGCTAACTGAGCTGCATTTCCTCTGGAGGCTGCACAGGAGAATCTGTTTTCTTTCCTTTTCCATTCCAGAGGCCACCTGCCTTCTTCAGCTCATGGTTGCATGTGATTTCTACCTCTGCTTCCCTCCCCTCAACCCCTCTCTTATTCTGTTTTTGTCTCCACTTCGCCCTCTCTTTCTTGGACCTCCTGCCTCCTTCGTATAAGGGATCTTATGTTTACCTTGGGCCCACACAGATAATTCAGGATATTCCTACTTTTCAAAGTGCATAACCTTAACCACATCCGCAAAGTCTCTACTGCCATGTAAGGTAATATTTTCATAGATACCAGAAAAGTTCAAGGACATAGACATTTTGAGGGGGTCATTATTCAGCATGCTACAGATGCCTAGGGTTGTGTTTAGAAACAATTTCAAGAACCTGAAAACAGAAATAAATGAAACCAACATGATTCCTGTCCTCGTGTAGGTTACACCTTAGCAGGGAGAGTCATATTGTAAAGAAATTTAAAACTACATACAAAGATAAATTCAGATTTGATAAGTATCATAAAGGAAATAAGTAGGGAGGTGTAATGATGAGTTGGAAAACTATCAACTTTAAATGAAGGCGTCAGGAAAGGCAAAAGAAATTGCAGCTAGATTACAAAAATGGAACGCTCAGAGAAGTGTACTTTCAACTGGAGCAACACAACAAAAGCCAGGTCTCTGAGAAAGAATTGAAGATGGTAAGAATAAGGACCTGAAAGGAGACCAGGAGGTCTGCATCTGGAACAAGTTAAAAAGGGAGAGCATGGAATACCATGAGTTTGGAGAAAGGGGCAAGAGGTAGATCATAATGGATCTTCAGCCATAGGAAGAAAGTGGATTTTATTCTGAAGACAAAGGGAAATCACTGAATGTTTTCAAGTGAGGGAGGATCTCAGTCTGTAATTTATATGCTTTTAAATATCACGTTGGCCTCTGTGTTGGAAATGCATTAGATAAGAGGGGTGAGAGGAACAAGGGTAGCAACGGGCATAATTGATGAAGGCAAAACATATTCAAGACAAGGACCAGCATGGCTGTGATAGACATGGGAAAATGTGTATCAAGTGTCTGTTTTGAAGATTGAAATGACGGAACTTAGTGATGTATTGGGCTTGGAACGTTAACTAAGAGAAATAAATCAAATAATGGCTAGTTGTTTGCCTTGGTGAAATAATGTAGATGACGATGACTTTGACTTAAATGAGGAAAAGAACAGGGATCTCGGAGGAGATGGTGAGAATTAGGAGCTCCATTTTTGGAGATATTAAGTTGAGAATTCCTATAATGTTTTTAGCAGGCAATTATTAGATGGGCAGTTAGAAAGATAAGACAGACCAGGGCCAAGCTTGGTGGCTTAGCCGGTAATCCCAGTACTTTGAAAGGCCAAGCCGAGTGGATTGCCTGAGCCTGCAGGTTTGAGACCAGACCGGGCAACTTGGCAAGCCCTCATCTTTACAATAAATCAAAAAAATTAGCTGGGCGTCATAGCAGTTCCAACTACTTGGAAGGCTGAGGCGAAGGATCGTCTGAGCCCAGCAGGTCGACACTGGGATGCCTGTGAGAGTGCCATGGCACTCCAGCCTGGACGACAGAGTGAGACGCCAACTCAAAAAATAAAAATAAAAAAGACAGACCAGAGGCTATATTTGAACAAGCAATAAATGTGTTTGGAAAACATAAGTAACATGATACGCAAATCCATAAGAATAAATTAGGACACTATATTTGGAAAAAAATTGGGACCAGAACTCTGTTGCAAGAAGATCCAACATGATCATATAGAATAGAATAAGTGAAAAGCATGACAAAAGAAAGCTGCCTTGCTTTTTTAGAACCACTAATCAGGAAAATAGGAATCCAAGATAGTATTGATCAAAGTGCACAAAGTTTCATTTAGATAGGAGGAATAATAATGTATTGTATATCTCAACATTGCTAAAAGAGTAAATTTTGAATGCTCTCAACAGAAAAAAAGAGGTAAGTACATGGCCAATGTGTTAATTAGCTAGTTTTAATCATTTAAATGTGTGTGTATTGTGGTCCATAAATATATAAAATTATTGTTCCAATTAAAATAAAAATATTTGTAAGAAAGATAAAGAAAAGAAATTCAAGATAGCTTGGTGTCGTGGAAACAGAGAGCAGAGTATTTCAAAGAGCTGTGTCAAAGGCTTCTGAGAAATCAGGTAACACAAAGACAGACCTATTGGATTTAGTAGCATGAAGTTTTTTTGATGACCAGAGCAGGGGCAGTTATAATAGAAGCCAAACCCAGGTTAAGAGTAGATTGAGGAGAAAATAACAGGTGAATAGAAAGGAGTGAGGAATGGTGAGACTGATGACTTCTTTCTGCAGGTCTGCTCTGAAACAGGGCTTGAAGAGCATATGAGGTCAAAGAGTTTATTTTTAATGGGAAGTGGTAGAGCATGCTTTCATAAATAGGGAAGATCCAGAAAAGACTGCAATGCCAGGGCACCATGTAGAGGTCAGTCATTGGAAAGGCAAAGGGGACAAGTGGAGACAATTACATTCCAAAGACTCGGAGGCAATTCTTCCACAAAATAGGAGAAAAATGTATAATCAGTGTGTGGGGCCAATTATACTTGTGGTTTTGGCAGAAAGAGGAAAGAGTTCTACTCTAAGGAAACTTTCCTTTTCTCAATGAAGTACACTGTTTGTATCTTTCTCAATATGGAATCTTATTTTTGCAGTGAATAATGAAGGTCAGGAGTTGATTGTTTGGGTGAGGGAGAGATGGGGCCAGATGGGAAGATTGAGAAGACAAAGGAAAAATCAACATGGTAGCAGGATAATTCCCTTTAGGAGGTTATGGTTTTGTTCTTTAAAAATGCAACTGGTCAATTCTGAGAAGGTTGTTAAAGAGAATACGGGGTGTATAGTTCAAAGTGGGGGACAATGAGAAGAGTGTGATAATAAAAGTTATGGTTACTAAGCCTTGTTACACTGGGTTAGGTATCTAATTACTATTTTAATGCTCACAAATCAGGAAGAAGTCATGATTTTCCCATTTTACAGTTGAGAAAACCAAGGATCAGAGATGTGAATTAGCTTTGTTAAACACCAACAAAGTAAGTAGCAGAATTATGTTCAAGCTCAAGTCTGATTCAGAAGCGCAGGCTATTCCCTTAGTAGTGAAAAGCCATCAGAGATTTTGGGGTTTTTTTGGGGGGGGGGCTTTTTTTTTTTTTTTTGAGTTGGAATCTCACTCTGTCACCCAGGCTGAAGTACAGTGGCATGCTCACGGCCACCTCAGCGCCGACCTACTGGGCTCAGGCAATCCTTTCATCTCAACCTTCCAAGTAGCTGGAACCACAGGTAGACGCTACCACACCCCGCTAATTTTTTGATATATTGTAGAGATGAGGTCTCACCAAGTTGCCCAGGCTGGTTGTGAACCCCTGGATACAGGCAATCCTCTCACCTGGCCTCCCAAAGTGCTGGGATTACAGGCTTAAGCCACTGCGCTTGGCCCTTCAGAGATCTTAATTCAAGAAGACTATATGAAGGAATCTGTTTCAGGAAAGTAATTTTGATAAAAGCGTAGATAAACTGAAGGAACAGAGACAAGAGGTAAAAACCAGCTTTGAGAGTGTGGCAATTGGCCATGTCCTTGATAAAGACCAGAAGTAAGACAGTGGTGGAGGGGTAGAGACTAGACACCTACAGGCATGTTAAGTAGATAGCAAGATCATGGTCCCAATATCCAAGTCTCATTTATCTCTCTCTTCCTGTATCACTCCCTCCTCTACCTTCAGAATAAGGGACAAAGTGGCAGAGACAGGATGATGGAATGAGGGGACTTACAAAGCTCTGAGGCAAACTCAGTTGCATTGTCTCAGGAAGATTCAGGAATAAAAAGAAATTCTAAGTATCAGGAGAGAGCTTGCTAGTGCCCCAGGACCCTGGCAAGGCCACTTCACTTTAAAACCAGCCTTCCTGTAGGCACGTGTTGCTTAAAAAACGCGTTCCCTTTTCACTTTTTTTTTAAACTTTGTGTGTATGTGAGGACTACAGAAAACTGACAAGAGCAATATTCGAAGGCAGATGATCCACTATTAATTTAAAAGCAGTTGCCTTCTGTGGACATGGCCTCGGTATTTGCCAAATGTTTGTAATAAGCAGAAACATTCTCTTAACAGGTGCAGTTGCCACCATGAATGTCGCAGCAGGCATACACACAGCCTTTTATCTACAGTTGGGTCACTGAAACAAAATGCAGAATAATGGAAATATATAACTGCTCAATGTACTTAGAGAAAGTCATTTTGCCCAATGGTAATTGATGCTTACTAAGGACTGGGGAACACAAGGAAAATATTACGAATCACCCCATATTTCTGTTGCCACCTGTATAACCACTCAACAGGCAAAACAGAATAAAGTGTGAATTTGTCTTTAGGGCAGTATATAATTTCATCTGCTTTTTTCTGTCTTGGGTATCCTTTTCTTCCTTTTTCACACAACAGCTTTCTTTGATTTTTTTAAAAATGTGCCATGTAGTATATATTTACTTCTGTTTTTCCCCCTTATGGTGTAGGGGGAAAAGAATCCCTGAACAGATGTTGTGTTAAGATTGCCAAACTCATTTTGCTTTTGATGTTCCATGCTCAAAGCTAGTTTTTGGAGAACACATTGGTGGAATGTACTCCTTGTTGTGTACTGTACATTTAATAGCAGGAAGACAGTTGGAAAAGGATTATAACACAGTTCCTGAAAATGCCAGTGTCGTGAACATTCAAAGATAAGCAGAAGGAAAATTCTGGCAAAGTGTCCACATAATGAAACACAAAGTTTGCAGTTATGAGTCTGTTAGCTATTAAAAACAATGTTAAAAGAGATCTTTTAACAATCTTTTGAAAAGAGATATGCATAGCAATGAAATGCTCAGGGCAGGGAAGAATTTAACAACAGCCCAAAGATGCAATTTGATAAGCATTAACAGAACATAATGAATGAAAAAAATCCTCAAAACTAACACCAAACAATTAGCAAGAAAATTGCCCCTAAAACTAGTTGGCAGTGAAACTGCATAGGTTAAGTCCTTATCCTACTAAACACAAGCACAGACACACAACACACATTATTTTCTAGCCAATATGCTCTGTAGTAAAAAGTGGGGGATGAAAATGAACTTTATTGAAACACAGATTCTCCTTACAAGGGGGGCCTGCCAGCTTGGCTATTTTAAAACAGGGAGATGATGAAGCAACAGACAGAAAGGTAAGGGGCATACAGAGCACATGCACGTTTTATGATGAAACATATTACACAGGGAACAGAAAGCATTCAAATGAAAAAAGATGATTATGAAATGCAGAACCCTTGATTGCTTTTGAGAGAGAACCGAAGGTAAGAAATGGTATATATATGCACTGCCTCTGTCTGCCAGGACTGCCATAACAAAGTACTACAGACTGGGTGGATTAGACAACAGAAATTTATTCTCACAGTTCTGGAGGCCAGAAGTCTGAGATCAAACTGTTGGCAGTTTTTTGTTGTTGTTTTTGTTGTTTTTGTTTTTTCTTTTTTTCTTTTTTCCACCCTGAGGCCTTTCTTTCTTGACGCGTGAATGTCTGCCTTACTTCTACATTTTCACATGGTCTTCCTTTTGTGCTTTATCTGTGTCCTAATCTTCTCTTCTTAGAAGAACATCAATCATACTAAATTAGAACTCATGAGTGACCTCATTTAGCCTTAATTACCACTTTAAAGACCCTATCTTCAAATGCAGTCACATTCTGAGGTATTCAAGGTTAGGATTTCAACATACAAGTGGGAAGGGGCACAATTCAGTCTACAATATGCACCAAATAAATAGACCCAACATTGAACACCTGTTCAGCATCTGAGCCACCTGATGGGGATATAGAGAAGTGGTCTCTGATCTTTATCCCCAAGGAGCTTCCAAACAAGTGTGACAGATGGTGAATATAGATGCCTATAATGAAGCATTTAAAACACCCTTTACAGAGTACTAGAACATAAATGTTAAAGGAATACAAATAATTAAATAACGAAGTTGATGAAATTGAGGAAGACACACAGAGTGTGTGACATTTGAGCTGTGACTTGAAAAATGAGGAGGAACTCACTAGACAGAGAAAGATCATAATAAAGACCATGTCAGAGAGGGACTATGACAATCTAGCAAAGGCACAGACGTTTCAGAGAGACATAGTCAAGGCTTATCATGCCCCCGAGGAATCATCAAAGCACAAACAAATGAATTGGTACAAACATTATTAAAATGTTACCTCTAAGAGCTGTGATACATTCCAGACAATTAAGGAGAAACTTAAATTATGTATAAAATTCAGCTTTCAGGTTGGGTCTGCAAAGATTTTTGTACCAAACTATTGCTCTAACCTTAGAATTCAAAGACAATATTCTGAAAATTATATCAGGAATTTCAGACCTGCCAAGAATATGCAACAGAGATGTCTTTTTTTTTTTTTTTTTTTTTTTTGTGTTTGAGTCTAACTATGTCGCCCAGACTGGAGTTCAGTGGCCGAACCCGGCCAACGCACCCTCGAACTGCTGGGCAACGGCGATACTACCGCCACAGCCTGCAAAAT
>CAUYQG010227092.1:0-13478 GCA_963574415.1 Tarsius wallacei
CTGTAGTTCCAGCTACTTGGAAGGCTGAGGTGGAAGGATCGCCGGAGCCCAGCAGGTCGAGGCTGCGGTGGCCGGGAGCGGCCACTGCACTCCAGTCTGGGCAACAGAGTGAGACTCCAACTCAAAAAAAAAAAAAAAATACTGACATCAGCCAAGCGTGATGGCTCTCGCCTGTAATCCCAGCACTTTGAGAGGTCAAGGCAGGAGATCGTTTGAGCCCAGGAGTTTGAAACCAGCCAAGGCAGCCTAGTGAGACCTTGTCTCTACAAAAGAATCCAAAAATTAGCTGGGTGTGGTGACGTGTGCCTGTAGTCCTAGCTACTCAGGAGACTGAAGTAGAAAGATCACCTAAACCCAGGAGATCTAGGCTGCGATGAGGCATGATTGTGACACTGCACCCCAGCCTGGATGACAGAGTGAGAACCCCCCCAAAAAAAAATCAGACGCATGCCTCCCATTCACAGACATTCTGATGTAAATGGTTTGATATATGGCCTGCAATAGGATTTTTTTCAGAGTTCCCCAGGTTATTCCAATGGGCAGCAAAGTTTGAGAACCTACTTCCATGTCCCCTTACATAGAGAGACTAGAGTCTTCAAACAAAAATGTTTGGATTTCATCGTTATTCCTATATTGAATTTTGTTTCCTGCCTTTCTGTTTTCTTCTTACTTAAGCTGTTATTATTGAAAACTGGAGCTTGAGTTCCTGAAAATATACTGAGAGGCTAGTTTTTCATAGAAAAAAAGGTTTATTAATTAATGCAAATATTTTAGGATCTTTTTAGAACTTGGTGTAAGGTGTAACAGGTAAGAGGTAATAAGACACTCTGTAGAAGTTCATTACCATAAAACTGGATTTTTTCCTGGTTTCTGAAATTCTTGGGCAGAAATCTCTGCTCTAGTCCTTGGTTTTCTTTTTTGTTTCCCTTATTAAAATAAATAAGTGAATTGATAACACGTATTATCTCTAAGCTGACTGTTCTTTGACTTGATGAGCTGTTTTTCCTTAATGGGTTGAACCTACAAGGTCATCTTGGTCTGTATCTTTATAAATGGCAGAAGATGATCCAGTTCTCATTTGAATATTTGAATATGTTTAGTGTTTTCAGATGAAGTGAGAATAAGGGCATTGTTTTTAAAGTTCATTCTTTTATATTCTGTTTGTCATTTGAAATTTTAAAAGGTTAAGGCATTAGTAACACTGCCCTTTTCAAGATTTAAGCTCCTTTGAATAGTAATGCTAGAAATGGAATTAGTTAGGGAAGGCTAATAACTGAGAAATTTCTTTGATGTACCTCCTTAGTCTAAGGAAATCATATTTTGAGAACAATATACATTTATGTTGATAATAGTTGTTAAGGTATTGAGTATACTCCAAAGGTAATACTTTTGATTTTGTTGAATATCTAATTTTGAAGGTAAATTTACTCTCATATTTTCTTTTTGCTATTCTTCTTCCCTTCCAGTGGCAGCATGGAGCCTGCATTTCATAGAGGAGATCTTCTCTTTCTAACAAATCGAGTTGAAGATCCCATACGAGTGGGAGAAATTGTTGTTTTTAGAATAGAAGGAAGAGAGATTCCTATAGTTCACCGAGTCCTGAAGATTCATGAAAAGTATGTGCAAAACGATATGTTTTTTGTTTTTAAATACTTTTGTTGAAGTATTTGCAGTACTCAGTGTTTTGTTTTTGAGACAGGGTCTCACTCTGTTGCCCAGGTTGGAGTGTAGTGACATGCTTATGGCTGTCGCAGTCTTGACCTGCTGGGCTCAGGCAATCCTTTCTGCCTCAGCTTTCCAAGTAGCTGGGACTACAGGTGTGCACCACCATATCTGGCTACTTTTTTAATTTATTGTAGAGACGAGGTCTTGCTATATTGTCCAAGCTGGTCTCGAACTCCTGAGCTCAGGCATTCTTCTTGCCTTGGCCTCCTAAAGTGCTAGGATTACAAACGTGAGCCACTGCACCAGGCCAGTGTTTAGTTTTGATAGCCTAAAGATTGTAAAGAGTGAGGAACCCCTAGACCTTTCTTGAAGTCTGTTTTTACAAATGTCTGAAGGTTTGGTGAACATTTGGAAAACTAAATAGTTATCAATTCATTTATTACTCTGAAGGTTTTTCCAGAGGTTTTTCATGGTTCCCTTCCACTTCTCAGCCAGTCAGTAGCCCTGTATACAACTCCAAGAAAACATGACATATTGATCCTAAATAGAATATTGTAATATAATGGAATGAGGTAGCCCTTGTCTTTCAAAAAAATCTTTAAGACATTCTAAGAGACATTCAAAATAGGAATAAACTTACCAACTGGATGTGGTGGCTCTCGCCTGTAATCCCAGCACTTTGGGAGGCGGAGATGAGAGGATTACCTGAGCCCATGGGTTCAAGACCAGCCAGGGCAACTTGGCGAGACCACATCTCTACAATAAAATTAAAAAATTAGCCAAGTGTTGTGGTGTACACCTGTAATTCCAGTTACTTGGAAGGTTGAGATGTAGGGATCACCTGAGTCCAGCAGGTCAAGGCTGCTGTGGCCATGAGCATGCCATTGCACTTCATCCTGGGTGACAGAGTGAGACTCTGTCTTTAAAAAAAAAAAGGTCAGGCGTGGTGGCTCACGCCTATAATCCCAGCACTTTGGGAGATGGAGATGAGAGGATTGCCTGAGCTCAGAGGTTCAAGACCAGCCTTGGCAACATGGTGAGACCTTGTCTCTGCAATAAACCAAAAACAAATCAGCTGGGTGTGGTGGCACATGCCTGTGGTTCCAGCTACTTGGAAGGCTGAGGCAGAAGGATCTCCTGAGCCCAGCAGGTCGAGGCTGCGGTGGCTGTGAGCATGCCACTGCACTTCGGCCTGGGTGACAGAGTGAGACTCTGACTCAAAAAACAAAACAAAACAAACTATCAACTTTTTAAAATTCCAATGAAATATTCTGAAATCTAAGTTATTCTTTTAGATATGAGTCTTGTGTTTTGTTCATTCTCAGCAATGCTTGTGAACAAAGCAGAACCACCTTTCCCCTGAATGTAACAGAGAGAAGCAAATTAAGCCCAGGACTTGCTTTGACTAGAGCAGAAGTTCTTCATTTTTACATGTGATCCTTTGAAATTGAGTGAATTCATAGACTACTCTAAAACAGTTTCAGGGCAGATTTGTTGACAATTAATATGTTAATTACAAATTTCTTAAATTTTAAAAATAATTTTAACAATTCTGAAGATTTTAAGGTATATGGTACTTGTAATCTGGGATTCTTTTAGAGTCCCCCCCCCCACGCTAAGATTTACCAAGTGACTATTTTAGACTCTTGAGATACCTTTAACTTGCAGACTTGTTTAGATAATAGACCCTGTTAATATTCAGAAGTTTTCAATTTTCTTTTTTCTTTTGGGGAGACTAAAATACCTGGTTGGAAGTATCATTTGATTTAATAATAGTATTAACATTTTTCTTAAATATGAGGCTAGGCTGAGTGTGGTGGCTCATGCCTGTAATCCCAACACTCTGGAAGGCCAAGGCGGAAGACCTCAGGAGTTTAAAACTAGTCTGGGCAACATAGTGATACCTTGTCTCTATAGAAACATTTAAAAAAATTAACCAGGTGTGGTGGCACAGTGGTACTCACCTGTAGTCCCACCTACTTGGGAAGCTGAGGAAGGAAGATCAATTGGGCCCACAAGTTTGAGGCTGCAGTGAGCCATGATCATGCCATCGCCCTCCAGTCTAGGCAACAGAGTGAGACCTCCAACTCAAAAAAACAAAAAATGGGGCCAAATGACAACTAAAATGTGTGTGTTTAGTTAAAGTTCATCCTATAGGAGGTCTTATAATTTGTGAACACTGGCATGTGATCAAGTATTTGGAAAGATAAAATTTTACCATTGGAGTGACTTAATCCTTAGCTTTGCTTTCCCGTGCCAATAGATACATTATTCTGCACCCATCTGGCCTTATTTTTTCTTATCTGAAAAGTGGTCATTTCCTCCTTCCTAATATCGCAGTAACGTGATGGGTGAATTAAATTCGAAACACTCTGAGCTCCTTGGAGGTAAATAATATTAAATATTTGATCCCTGTGCTAGCAAGGGAGAAATCCTTTATAAAGATGCCTTCAATTAATATTTTGAGTCTATAAGTTGTGAATTGTTCTAATGAGAGCTGGTTGCCACCAGAGAATATTTGTTCCACCATTAGGTAGATGAAGAGTAACTATGCTTCTTCAAAAATGCTAGAGTGGTCTCCTCTAATTACATCCCAGAAGGGGGAAATTGAGTGTATTAGTGTGTGTGTTTGTTTTGCCAACAAAACAAGTTTTTTGGAATAGCCCGGGTTTCCTTGGAGCATCCTTTCCCTTTTCTGGGCAGTTTTGCATTTCCTGACTTTTCTCTCCTCATATCAGATTTTACTTTTGTGTATCTGTGGGATTGATGTGTTCATGATCAAATTATTAATAACTTCCCACTGTTCCTGATTTTCATGCTTCCAGCTAACCCCCTCCTAGCACCTGTCCTCTTTTAAACCTTCAGGATTTTTGAGACATTCTTTCACTTACTGAATTATCAGCTACAGATTATTTTTCTCTGTATATATTTGCATTTTTCCCAACTGGAATCTCATTTCAGTGCAAATGTGACTATTTGCACTTCACTGTCTTTGGTGTTTGCAACACCTTCCAATTTAGTTTTGTCTGCAGATTTAGTGTCTAATGAGCCAGTTTCTGACTCAGAATCTAAGTGGATATTAGTTAGAAGTCTGAAGTTAATTTTTTTCTTTCCAGTACGGTGGTTAATCCAGACGCCCTTGCATTCATTTTAAGCTGGTCTTTATCAACTGTAAAATATGTTTTGCTTTCAACTAAATTTTAAAATTACTGGAAACTCTATGAACCTCATGGTTCTTTAGTAGAATTAAACATAGTTTTCTGGTCAAGTGAGATGCTGTTCCTATAAACGTGGCATGTCTGAAAAATTGAGGTGTATCTTCTTTTAAAGCTACCTTTTTTGTTTCTAATATAAAAGCAATACATATTTGTTGGAGAAAAAAATAAGATAAAGTTAAAGCTATAGATAGCCACTACTGATACACTTGTCTGTGTTGTTTTAGGTCTTTTAAATACCTTTTTTGTTTTGTTTTGCTTTTTATATTTTGAATCTGGAGAATTTCTAACATACACAGAAGAGTTTAAAGAACCACCATACATCTATTACCCAGTCCCAGTAATGATTAATGTATGGCCCACATTCTGTTCCATCTACACTCCTGCCTCTTCCCCCTCCTGTACTGTTTTGAATCAAATCCTAAAAATCATATCATGGTCTTATGTAAAATATTTCAGTAAATATTTACAAAACAATCATTGGGCTTTTTAAAAACATAACTGTAACTAGCATGGTTACACTAAGAAAAAGAACACTAATTCTTTAGTATTATTAAGTCTTTGATCTTTGTTCAAATTCACAATTGTGTCATAACTTTTTTTTAAACAATTTATTTGAATCTGAATCCAAATTCCTCAGCTGCAGTTGGTTGATATGACTTTATAATCTCTTGTTTAAGCGGTAGGTTCCTTCTCCAACTTTCTTTGTGCTTGTAACTTTCTGGCTTAAGAAACTGGGTCATTGAGGTTCCCCATAGTCTTTGGGGTTGTTTTTTGGTTTTTGTTAGAGACAGGGTCTCCTCACTCTGTTGCCCAGGCTGGTCTTAAACTCCTGGGCTCAAGCCATCCTTTTGCCTTGACCTCCCAAAGTGCTGGGATTACAGGCGTGAGCCACTGCACCTGACCCATAGTCTGCGTTTTGCTGATTGTATCCTGTGGGATAGTTAAATGTGTTCCTTTGCTGTATATTTCTAGAAAAGTGGTAGTTTGTATAAAAGTGAGATTATACTCTACGTGCTATTTTGTATTCACTTAATAAAATTTATGTAATTCTCCAGTGTCATTAAATATTTTTCTACAACATTGTTCTTAATGCTCGTATAGTAGTTCAACTTCTTAATGTTGAGCTTTTAGTTTGTTTTTAATGTTTTATGAAAAACACAGCTATTAACAACCTTGTAGCTACATGAAGAATTATTTTGACATTATGAATGATGGGAAAATACCACAGTGTCGCAGGAATTTTGGGTTAACAAAAGCACATTTTTTGTTTTCAAATGCCATGAAGTATTGGATGACTTGGGTTTACCTTACTCTTTTCAGGCAAAATGGGCATATCAAATTTTTGACCAAAGGAGATAATAATGCAGTTGATGACCGAGGCCTCTATAAACAAGGACAACATTGGCTAGAGAAAAAAGATGTCGTGGGGAGAGCCAGGGGGTAAGTATAGAGGGGAGCATCTTAAACTTTTTGGGTCACTTGAAACATGGCCCTCTCAATCATATTGTTTGGTCATACATGATTGAATAGTTTGGCCCTGGTTCCACCAAATCTCTTGTGTGTCCTTTGAAAATTGTGCTTCTTAAAATGCATTTAAAGCTTCAGGTATATTACTCCAAAGGGGAAGAACTGGGCTGCAATAAAAGAATAGCATTTGAGTGATGAGATGGTGAATTGGATGAGATAATTTTTTTTTTTTTAAATCAGGATTTTGCTCTGTCACCCAAGCTGGAGTACAGTGGCATGATCATGGCTCACCACAACGTCGACCTCCTGGGCTCAGATGGTCCTTCTACTTTAGCCTCCCAAGTAGCTGGGACTACAGGCACATCCACCATACCTGACTAATTTTTTTATTTTTTGCAGAGACGAGGTCTCATTATGTTGCCCAGGCTGGTCTTGAACTCCTGGGCTCAAGCAGTCCTCTTTGGCCTCCCAAGGTGTTGGGATTATAGGCCTGAGCCACCTTGCCCGGCCTGGATGTTATAATTTAAAAAATTCGTTTGTTTAAGTGAGTCACTCAAGAAATCAGGTACCTTCCATGTGCTCTAATGTCTATAGTGTGCTGGGCTCTGGGGCTCCAGAACAGTATTAATCCTACTTTGTGAATCTTACATTGCTTAAGAATTTACCGAGTCAGCATTTCAAATGTTCACCAAAATAAATTGTATCATGTTAATTTATTCCATATTATTTCTAGTCTTGAAATTGATGAGGTCAAATGAAATTAAAAAGTTATATTAAGCCTGTTTGTTTCAGATTTTATCAAGATAACAGATCAGTGGAGGACAGGAATTGTAAGTTACTGGTATTAAGGAAGTATGGGATTGTTACTACTTTAATGTTATTAATAGTATTAACAATAACTCACATTTATTAGGGCTTACTGTGTACCAGCAACTCATTCTAAGTGTTTTACAAGTATTACCCCATTTTAACCTCAGAACAACCTTAATATTCCCATTCTACAGATGAGGAAACTCAGGTAAGTGAGGTTACTTATCTGAGACCATACTGATGATGGTTAAGTGGCTGGCTGGCTTTGTAGCCCACCTTAACCATCACATAGAAATTACTGGCATAACATTTCCAAACAGGCAGTTGACTTGTTCTCACTATTTAGATACCACATGGCACTCTTGCCACTATTAGAGCCTCTGCTCCTTTTTTTTTTTTTTTTTTTTTGAGTAGGAGTCTTACTCTGTTGCCCAGGCTGGAGTGCCTTGGCACACTTATAGCCAACGCAGTCTTGACCTGCTGGGCTCAGGTGATCCTTCCACCTCAGCCTTCCAAGTAGCTGGAACCATAGGTGTGTGCCACCACACCAGGCTAATTTTTTTGATTTATTGTACAGTGAGGTCTCACTAAGTTGCAGGCTGACGTTGAACCCCTGGGCTTAGGCAGTCCTCTTGCCTCTGCCTCCAAAAGTGTTGGGATTACAGGTATGAACCACCACACCCAGCCCTCTGTTCCTTTTGACCTAGGACAGATTGTGTGGATACAGAGTTATTACACCATTGAGCAGGCCTGAGAAACGCTGTTCCCATAGAGAAGGAAGTGCAGGTTACTAAGTGTAAGCTGCCTCAGTTACATCATGAGAGATGCTAACCTTGGGGCCAGAGAAGTCAGAGTAGGCACCATTGTGTTTTTTCCCCTGCAGAGCTGTTTTTTGTATATGTCACCACTTCAAGGGAACATTACCTATATGGAGCTAAAAATACTTTTATAATACAAAGTAGGTCATCATTGCTTCTGAGAAATAACAGTCCTCATCTTCCTCAGTTCCCAAGATGCTGCTAAATGTGGTTATTCAGACTCATCAACCTCTTTTGAATTTTTTTGTTTTTCCTCTGCTTGTAAATATACAGATTTCTGTGGAAACCTAAGTAAATATCATCATCAAAAAGCAAACTCAGCCGGGCTCGGTGGCTCAACCTGTAATCTCGTGCCTTGGGAGGCTGAGGTGAGTGGATTACCTGAGCCTGCAGGTTCGAGACCAGCCTGGGCAACTTGGCGAGACCTCATCTCTACAATAAATCAAAAAAATTAGACGGGCGTGGTAGTGCACGCCTGTAGTTCCAGCTACTTGGAAGGCTGAGAGGGAAGGATCACCTGAGCCCAGCAGGTCGAGACCGCAGTGGCTGGGAGCGGCCACTGCACTCCAGTCTGGGCGACAGAGTGAGATTCCAACTCAAAAAAAAAAAAAAAGCAAACTCAGGCTAGACATGGTGGCCCATTCTTGTAATCCCAGCACTTTGGGAGGCCAAGGCAAGAGGATTGCCTGAGCCCAGGGGTTCAAGACCAGCCTGGGCAGCTTGGTGAGACCTTGTCTCCACAATAAATCAAGAAAAATTAGCTGGGCATGGTGACACATCCTGTAGTTCTAGCTAGTTGGAAAGCTGAGGTGGAAGGATCGCCTGCCCAGCAAGTTGAAGCTGCAGTGGCTATGAGCGTGCCATTGCACTCCAGCCTGGGAAACAGAGTGAGACTCTGACTCAAAAAAAAAAACAAACAGCGAAATCAAGCTGGGTATGGGGGCATATGCCTGTAGCCCTAGCTACACCGGAGACTAAGGCCTCACTTGAGGCAGGAGATAGCAGCTGCAGTGAGCTATGATTGTGCCACTGCACTCCAGCCTTGGCAACAGAGCAAGATCTAGTCTTTTAAAAAAAAAAAAAAAGCAAAATCACTTCTCATCTCCTTCTCTATCTCCATACGTATTTACTGTTAACTTTCTGGTTTCTGTTCTTTTAGATTTTATAAAGATAGAGATGCAGGTATTAAGATATGCATATTTTTATACATAAACATGTTTTGTGTACCAAGGAAGAATGGTCACACTCTTATAACCTTTTATTTACCCCCCATAATTACTAGTATGTTTACCTTTCTTTTTTTTTTTTTTTTAATTTGGAGTCTCACTCTGTCGCTTAGATGGGAGTGCAGTGGCATGTTCATGGCCTCCACCTGTTTTTTTTTTGGAGAGATGTGGGTCTTACGCCATCACCCATGCTGGAATGCTGTGGCACAATTATAGTTCACTGTAACCTTGAACTCCTGGGTTCAAGTGATCCTCCTGCCTTAGCCGCCTGAGTAGCTGGAACTAGGTGCGTGCCACCATGCCATCATTTTCAAAACTGCATGCTATTCCACTATATGGAAAGACCAAATAGATTTTATTAAGTCAATCTCCTATTGTTAGGTGCTCTGATTTTTTTATCCAGCTTTTTTTACTGTGAACAATGTTGTGATAGACATCCTTGTTATGTATATCTCAGTGCTTCTGCGCAATCATGCTTCACAGTAAATTCCTAGAAGTGGAATTACTGAGTAAAACATACTCATGTCTTAAGGCTTTTGACAAATTTTACCATACTTGTTTATGTATATACCTGCCAGTGCAAGAGAGTGTTCCTTCATCTGAGTCTTGATTCTTAAGTGTTTGTTACAGCTGTATCTGCTCACTGTGGTCCTTTACTTGGATAAAAAATATATCATCATACCAAAGGTTAGAGGAGCTGTGCTTTTACTCAAGTAACTTGTCCTCCTGAACAATTTTTGAAAAATCCCTAACTATGTATAATGTTATTTCCAAAATACCAACATTGAAAATATGGACCGTTTTGTGACTTTTAATTTAAAAATGTAATAGTCCAGTACTCTCTGAATTAAGTAACTTTCCATGAAGTATAAAAAACATCTGGGACAGGAACAGCAGGAGAACAGAATCTCAACTGTACAAATTCACTTTCCATTAATTATACCACCACCGACCTTGACACTTAATGGAACATATCACCTTCTTTTATGAAAATTGTGTTTATGGAAATAAAATAAAACATAAAAAAAATAAATTAAAATAAAGAATGACCTGAAGAATCAAAAAAAGAAAAAAGAAAGAAAATTGTGTTTATAAAACACTAAGCTGATAATTCAAAGTCGGGCTATACCCAAGCTTTGAGAATAGAGCTTTTCCATAGGCAAGTCTGTGAATGTGGCACAAATGTCTTTAAACATTTTTTAAAATGTTTTGTTTTGATTTTTATTTTTGAGTCAGAGTCTCACTCTGTTACCTAGCCTGGGGTACAGTGGCACGCTCATGGCTACTGCAGCCTTGACCTCCTGGGCTCATGTGATCCTTCCACCTCAGCCTTCCAAGTAGCTGGAACTACAGGCGTGCGCCACCACGCTTGGCTAAATTTTTTGATTTATTGTAGAAACAAGGTCTCGCCATGTTGCCCAGGCTGGTCTCAAACCCTTGGGCTCAGACAATCTTCTTGCCTCCACCTCCCAAAATGCTGGGATTACAGATGTGAGCCACCACACCTGACCCTGATTTTTTTTTTAACAGCTGCATGCTAAAAAATTTTTTACATGAGCCCTAAGTATCTAAATTAAAATAATTGTTAAAAATTTATTTCTTAGTTAAAAAAAAAGCCAGACCAGTGGCTCATGCCTATAATTCCGCACTTAGGGAGGCAGAGCCGAGAGGATTGCCTGAGCCCAGGAGTTTGAAACCAGCCAGAGCAACTTGCTGAGACCTCATCTTTACAATAAATCAAAAAATTAGCCAGACTTGGTGGCGTGTGCCTGTAGTTCCAGCTACTTGGGAGGCTGAGGCAGAAAGGTTGCCTAAGCACAGTAGGTCGAGGCTGGTAGCCGTGAGCGTGCCACTGCACTCCAGCCTGGGCAGCAGAATGAGACTCGGACCAAAAAAAAAGTCACATATATTGGGTGATAAAATTCACATTTAAAAATGTACTATTCAGTGGGTCTTAGCATATTCACAAGATTGTGGAATCATCACCACTAATTCTGGAACATTTCCATCATCCCAAAAATAAAACTGTACTCATTAGCAGTCACTCCCTATCCCCTGCTTGCTGCAGTCCCTGACAACCACTAATCTACTTTCTGTCTCTGTGGATTTGCCTGTTCTGGACTTCTCATATAAACAGAATCATATAATGTGTAGTCCTCTGTGTTTGGCTTCTTTCACCTGGCATAATGTGTTTAAGGTTTATTCATGTTGTAGCATGTAATAAAAACAAGTTCAGAAAATGAAACTAATATTAAACCAATTAAGGATTTAATAGAGGTAATTGTTTCTAAATCCAGGAAATTAAAAAGCTCAAGAAGACCTGTTAGTCAAAGAAGAGTAGAGAGCAGCAGAAGAAAAGGACAGAAGGCTCACAGAAATCCAGGGGCTAGAAATATTGACAGTGGAGAGAAGAGTAATAGGAAGGGGCAGAATAATTGAACTGTTTTATGGAGAAGACTCTCTAGGGCCGGGTACAGTGGCTCATGCCTGTAAACCCAGCACTTTAGGAGGCAGAGGCAAGAAGACTGCTTGAGCCCAGGGGTTCGAGACCAGCCTGGTTGACTTGGCAAGATCTCGTCTCTATAATAATTCAAAAAAATTAGCCAGGTGTGGTGGCATGCACCTGTAGTTCCAGCTACTTGGAAGACTGAGGTGGAAGGATCGCCTGAGCCCAGCAGGTCGAGGTTGTGTTGACCATGACTGTGCCACTGCACTCCAGCCTGGGCAACAGAGTGAGACTGCAATTCCAAAAAAAAAAAAACTTTTAAAAATGTACTTTTTACTTAATTTGAAACAGGTTATTTTTGAGCAGAATTATCCTTTTTTGGTCATTGCATATTCTCTTATTTAGTTGGCTAAGTGGAGTCCAGGCTTCCCAGACTTAGAGCCCAATTTCTGGAGTCTCCCAGATACTGGGATCTCCTCTTTATTTTTGTGGAATCTTTACTGTTCACTTGGCCTTTTGCCTAATGATCTCTATTCATTGCTTCCCCCAAACATCAGGAGATAGTTATTCTGAGGCTACTTCCTCAGCAGCACCTTTGATCCCAGGAATTTCCAGGGAAATGAATTTAACCACAGGAGACGTATTTTACCTTCTAGATGTTAACTTGCAGTTGGCTTTGTAGGTGGCATTTATTTTACTTATTTTAAACTTTGTTCTGCTTATTAACAATTCTGCTTTAGCATATGAGCTTATCTGAGCAGAATAGGAAAAAAAGTGCAACTAGTTTGGATTTAATATGACTGATAGCATCACTATGCACTTGATTGTCAACTCTTTGCTTACCTTTGGAGGGAAGCAGTAGTGCAGATAATTAAATCTTTTGTTTGACTTTGGACTGCCTCTTTGTATTCTAGCAGCCTTATGTCCTGCTTATATTACTCAAAGATCAAATTGCTTTCATTTCACTTGTAGTGGGCAAGGAAAAGCTCACCTTTAAAAAAAAAATTGTTTCCATGGATTACTCAGAAGCAGCTATGTTGGGAGCCAAAGGCTGTGCTGGGATTACAGGCATGAGGCACCATGCCCAGCTTTAAAATGTTCTTAAATTAGCTAACTTACCTTAACTGAAAGTGGTTGCTTTTATGAAAGTACTAAAAATGAAACAAAAGAATACGTTATTGAATTAAAAAAGAAAAACAATATTAAAAATAACAATTAGCCGGGCGTGGTGGCGCTCTCCTGTAGTTCCAGCTACTTGGAAGACTGAGGCGGAAGGATTGCTTGAGCCCAGTGGCCCTGAGTGTGCCACTACACTCCAGACTGGGAGACAGAGTGAGACTTCAACTCAAAAAAAAAAATAAATAAATAAATAATAGAAAACCTCTCTACATCCTCTTAGAGCTTAGCATTGCCATTCTATAACAACTGTTACTTTTCAGCTCTTGGAGGTCCCAGAGGTTAAGCTAAAGCTTGGACCCTAAGAAAGAGATGTTGTTTGCCACCACACACCTAGTCTGTTCATTTCACACTAGAACTGTGTTTTTTAAGCTTTGATGTGCAGGATCAGCATTTGGGTGTCACTTTTCAGAGATCCCTGACTCAGTAAATATGGGGAAGAAATACGAATCTCCACTTTTAACGAGCCACCCAAGTGATTCTGACAAAGGAGGGCTAGGCTTTAAGAAACACCAGTGTGGCTGGGCTCGGTGGCTCAGCCTGTAATCCCGCGCCTTGGGAGGCTGAGGTGAGTGGATTGCCTGAGCCCGCAGGTTCGAGACCCGCCTGGGCAACCTGGCAAGTCCTCATCTCTACAATAAAAATCAAAAAA
>CAUYQG010227098.1:0-17611 GCA_963574415.1 Tarsius wallacei
CCTCAGCCTTCCAAGTAGCTGGAACTACAGGCGCGCGCTACCACGCCTGGCTAATTTTTTGATTTATTGTAGAGATGAGGTCTTGCTTGCCCAGGCGGGTCTCGAACCTGCGGGCTCAGGCAATCCACTCACCTCAGCCTCCCAAAGGCACGGGATTACAGGCCGAGCCACCGAGCCTGGCCATGCCAAGATTTTCAGTTAACATTTTCCTAACTGCTTCTCTATTGATGGTTTTTGGCCTGCTATGATTCTCACAGTCAGCCAATGATTTTAATGCATAATTTGATGAATTTTTGCAATGTTTTCATCAGTTCTGCTCATTACTGGATGTCCTGACCTCTCTTCATCAGTGACACTTTCTCTCCACTCCGAAAAACATTCAATCAATTTTTCATTGCCATTTTTCTCAATGGCATTATCCTCAGAAACTTGGACTAACGTAAGCCTGATTTCAATCTACTCTTGCCAAGTTTAACAAGAAATGCAATGTTTGTTTATTACTCTAATTTAGGCTTCGACATTCTCACGACAGCCCCCCAAAACACGAAACAACAATATGAACACTCTCAGCAAGATGCTGCCATGAGTTGATATGAACACAGCTGTGAGACATTGCTATACCAAGGTTATGAAACCTTACCACGTTATTTGTACAGTACTGCCAACGTAAGCACACAGTGGCAAGTTCACAAACTTCAATAGTTAGACTTCATAGTAGCTTGATAGAGACCCTTTTCCTACTTTTTATTGTCACTAATGTCATTCTGGTCTACTCTTATTTACCTGGATCACTATAAAGATGTATATTGATTGGATTCCTTGAGAAAAGATATTTTGGTGGGGCACTAGGATTCCCCATAAGACCTGGGCATCTTTCTCATCAGGAAAGGTATTTGCCTTCCTGGGTCAGTTCTTCCAGATCAACAAATTGTCACCTCATGCCTTCACTCAAGGGATCCTTTGCTTCTCCGTGAAGTCTAAAGTTTGGAAACTCTGTTGACTCTAAGTCTTTGGGATCATTTATTTGCATCTTCCTGAGAGATTTTCCCAAAACTGAGTGCACCTGCTGCTGAAGAAAGTGGGAGGGCAACTTTCAGGTTGGTTGGGAGGAGAGGGTGACATTTTCTTTCTTTTTAGAAAGTAGGATTTATTGAGAGGACAGAAAAGCTCCCACAGTGGGAGGGGACAAGGAGGGGTTGTCCCCCCCCTTTTTTTGAGTTGGAGTCTCATTCTGTTGCCCAGGCCGGAGTGCAGTGGCACAATCACAACCACCTCAGCATCGCCCTGCTGGGCTCCAGCGATCCTTCCACCTCAGCTTTCCAAGTAGCTGGAACTACAGACACGCACTACCACACCCAGCTAATTTTTTATTTATTGTAGAGACGACATCTCGTCAAGTTGCCCAGGCTGGTCTCCAACCCGTGGGCTCAGGCAATCCACTCACCTCGGCCTTCCAAAGTGCTGGGATTACAGACTGAGTCACCAAGCCAGGCCAAGGGTGACATTTTCTAGGTCAGATGCATAAAGTGCTACGTGGTGAGTTAAGGCTGTCTTGCCTCATCCCAAAAAAGTGTCCATGGAACCCCCAAGTGCCTTCTGTGGAAATGTTGCTCAATATTGATATAGGATCTTTCTTTTTTTAAAAAAACTTTTTAATTTTGAAGATGTGGGGTACAATTAAGGGTTAGGCATACAAATGTTCATTGTGCAGGTACCCTTGTTGATGAGGTGTGCCCCCCCTCCCCTTGCAGTTTCCCTCAACTGCCAGTACCACCCACATTCCCCTGGCAGTTTCCCACTACTGCCAATCCCGCCCCCTCTCCCCGACTGTTTCCCATTACTGGATACAGAAGCTATCAAAACCAGTCCCCTAAGGTCATACGTGGGCTGCCAATTAAGTTTGTGAACTTACCACCATGCATTTACTTTGGCAGCACTGTACAAACAACTAGGTGAGATTTCATAACCTTGGTATATCAGTGTCTCCCAGCTCTGTTCGTGTCGACATGTGGCAGTGTCTTGTGGAGTGGCGTTCATTATCGCTGTTGCATGTTTTTGTGTGTCGTTGTGAGAATGTTGGAATTTGAACTAGAGCAATGGGCAAACATTAAATATCGTGTTAAACTTGTCAAGAGTGGAAGTGAAATCAGGGACATGGTAGTCCAAGTTTCTGGGGACAATGCCATTAAGAAAACGGCAATGCACTATGGATTAAATGTTTTTCTGAGGGGAGAGGAAGGGTCACTGATGAAGAGCAGTCAAGACAGCCAGTACTGAGCAGAACTGATGAAAACTTCGCAAAACTTTGTCAAATTGTGAGTCAAGATTGTCGACTTGCTGTGAGAATCACAGCAGATCAAAAAACTCTGACAGAGAAATGGTTAAATGGTCGTGAGGGGGCTCTTGCATCATGATAGTGCACCAACTCACACAACACTGTCTGTGAGGACGTTTTTAGCCAGTAAACAAATCACTGTACTGGAACATCCTCCCTGCTCACCTGATCTGGCCCCAGTGACTTTTTTCTTTATCTGAAGATAAAGAAAATATTGGCAGGAAGGCATTTTGATGACATTCAGAATGTCAAGGGTAATATGACAAAAACTCTAATAACCATTCCAGAAAAAAGTTCCAAAACTACTTAGACAGGTGAACTAGGCACTGACGGTGCACAGTTTCCCAAAGGGAGTACTTTGAAGGTGACTATAATGATATTTAGCAATGAGGTATGTAACACTTTTTAAAGAATAAGTTCGTGAACTTAACTGTCAGTAATTATATACAGGACTGTGCTCTGAGTTTTCCAAATCTAAGAATTCAGATTGTCTTTCCAATCAAACAATGTCCAGATATTAGATTTGTCTTTTTACTTTTTCCTGTCTTTCTCTTCCTCTCTTCCAAATTCTTTTTCTCTCCCATCTTTTTTATTCCATCAGCAACTGTTGAACACGACTATATAATGTGTTCAGAAAAATCTGAAATTGCAGGTGAATGTAGCTAAAGTCTGCAAGGACAAAATTAATGTATAAAGAATGAACATTGGTGTCTTTGTTTCCAGAGTAGTAAGTGGGCAACATGTCTTCAACCTGGGTTCCTGCAATCCTCAAATATGGGGTGAAATGCCCATTGTCCACCGGGCAGTGGGCTGGGCCCTGAGGAATCCAAGGAGTGAGGCTTGGGTTCTGTCCTCCACCTGCTGCAGGGTGTGCAGGTCCCAGCCCTGCAGCCCCCATATTGTCTAGCCACTCCCCATCCCTCGCCTATCATGAGGCCAGCACTCAACTGGGGTGTGAACTTCTACCCTAATGTGTCCACACTGGATTGGCAGTGGAACCCCACAGAAGGAATTGACTCAGAACAGCCACTAGGTCTCAAGGACATCTAGACACCCACTGACTGCAGGGAGTAACTTGGCTGTGAGTGTGGGGAGCTAAGACTAGGGCAGAGGGCGTGAAACAGGTGAATTCTGGTGAATCATTGAATGTGAAGAGTGGGAGGAGATGACACTGACATGGAGCCTTGCCGCAGAAAACAGGATTTGGAGCTAGTGAGCTGAGGTATCGAAAACATGAAAATCCTAAAGAGAGGTAAAGCCATCATCATAATTTTTACTCCCAGACTGCTGTACATGATACATCCCAAGTTTTTTAGCTTATCTCAACCCAATGCTATGTTTTAATGTTGTTGTTTCAATGTTATTATTTGAGTGTTTCCTTCTAAGTTGTTTTAAGTTTGTCCTGTGTCTCTATGTCCTGCAGGAGGGAGCTGTTCTTTGGGGTGAAGTTTTCCATACTCGAGCCTGCTTTTTTCAAAACTGGTGCTATCAGTAAAGATAGCCTTAAAGAACTTTTAGGAGGTGTGGGACTGTGCAGGCCAAAGGATAAGTGGATCTACGGCGAGAAGTTTCTAGCATCCAGTGTGTGAACTATGAACAGTGGGGGACACACACCGTTGTCTGCAATTCTTGGTTGACCATTGGTGCCTCCAATAATATTGGGGATTGTCCTTCAGGCTCTGTCTTGCCCACAGAGTCAGGACCTTCAGGTCCACTCTTATTTTGGGTGCTGGGAAATACATTGGTTTTGATCAGCAAGTACCCAGACTTATTAGAGCTTGGGACCAGGCTGGGCATGGTGGCTCACACCTGTAATCTCAACACTTTGGAAGGCTGACACAGGAGGATTGCTTGAGTCCAGGATTCAAGACTAGCCTGAACAACATAATGAGACTGTCTCTACAAAAATTAAATATACTAGCTAAGTGTGGTGGTATGCGCCTGTAGTCACAATTACTTGGGAGGATAAAGCAAAGGGATCACCTGAGCCCAGGATGTCGAGGTTGCAGTGAGCCAGGATCATGTTACTGCACTCTAGCCTGGGTGACAGTGTGAGATCTGGACTCTAAAAATTAAAAAAAAAGAACTTGGGACCGTGTCTATCTGAACTCCTCGTTATTGCCTCCTGGGAAGCTGCCTTTAGCCCCACAGATGGTTGCATGTGATTAGATTTTGAGTGTGAGTTGAAGGCTTCAATTTGGGAAGTCCAGATTTTCTAGGAAGAGAGTCAGATGTGGTTCAGTGAAAACAGTTTTCCCAGCCAGAGCCAGCTCCACTCAGGGAATCTGAGTGAAATCGATTTGGGCAGCGCTTTGGTGGAAGGGAGAATAAGATCTTAGACACTTTCTACTCTGTGTTGACCCCAAAGTAGGACTGCTTACAGGAGTACATATGGATAGTTTCTCATTCCTAACAGACATGAAAAGAATCCATTGAACAAAAGCGCTCAGAGGATCTGTCCTTGGTGACAAACTGCACGGAGCATGCACCGACTGCCTGCCACCCCCGCACACGCTACTCTACTGGCTGGGACACCAAGCTTCTCTACTTCCCCATCAGCTACTTGCCCTCCTTGCTGGTGGACGCCGTGTTCTACTAGGACTCTCCAAGGCCAGCCAAGACCCTGTGAAACTGTGACCGGACACATGGTGGGTAGAGTTGGGTGCTGTGTGAGGAGTGATATGTTATGGGGAGATAAGTGGGGTGGAGGGAGGGAGCTCCACTGTTATGAGGGGACTTAACACACCTTCACTCTCATCCCCTTCCCTAGCTTGTGCTGAGATATTACTCAAGACTGACAACATTTGTTGGAAAGAACCAAGGTATTCTACTGAAGAATGGGAACACAATAGCACTCATGGTGGCCTGTTGGCTTGGACAGCCACTCAAGCTATAAGTCTCTCAGCCAGTTCTGAAGAATCCACTTAACTGGGGATGATGTGAGCAGGTGATAGGATCCTCAGCTCACCCTGCACAGTCCCTGCTTCTTACCTGCCTCCTGGAGCATCCTTGTCCAGGCCAGTCTACACCTCCTGCTGGATAGAAATGACCTGGAGGAAGTGGGGCTTCTCCTTTGAGATATACTGGGGAGGGAGTGAAAAGACCACCATCAGCCTGACCCCTCAGACCACAGGTGGCAGATATGTAGGCACTGGCTCGAGATAGTGTCAGGGGTCCTGACAGAGGACCCAGAAACCAATTTTTGATTTCTTCTGAAACCATGGATTTCTTCAGATTATTTTGTTTTAGAATAAATGTATTCATGTACCTGGTTTAAACCGTGGCCTTCGGGAATGGTGGAGTGCAGACCTATGGGAGGAGGAGGCAGGTGCCTTCATGGAAGTCAGTGGAGGAGAGGGAAGAGCTGAGGGGGGATTTGGTGATGGAAATTGGGTTATCCTTGCCCTCCTTCAGCCCTGCCTGCCACAGAGTTGAGGGTGGTTGTTTCTCGGCCATGGTTTATTAAGTTTCTTGAGTCCCTGGAATCGAAAGGAGAACGAGAAGGCAAGGAGACATCAACACAAGAGGCCTTTCTTGGGGACTATGATGCCTTCTCCCCCTCACCAGCACCCTCTCTGTGGCCCTCAGTGCCCACCCTCACCTTAAAGTCACTGCACTTCCCTCTTGTGCCCTCCCTCAAGTCTTCCACCCCAGATGCCCCCCTTCCTTCCCCTCAGTGTCAGGGAGTGACAGTCACTTCCCGACCCATATTTCTTGCACAAAGTACAGTTGGGAGGTGCCTCCCCGAGTGTCTTGGTTTTCTTCCCTCAGGATAAAAATCAAGGATGCGGATCCTTTGGTGTGTCCTTGTGTTGCCGCACAAGTCAGTGTTCATTTTCAAAGCAAAAACTGAGGGAAGATGTTTCAGAGCCTTTCAGTTTAAAACATGAAATCAGTTATCCTGTCGGGGATGTGAATGTTTAAGATGCAAAGATGACCAGGAAGAGCCCTCAGGGAGCTCCAAGTCCCAGGATGCTCCAGTGCCAGCCCCCTCCAGGTCAATCCATGTTGTCCCTCCAAGCAATTCGAGAGCTTCATATTCACTCTGAAGCCTCCACACTTGTCTTTTACTATTTTGACGTACATTTGCAAGTGTGTGGGTGCAAGTACACACACACACACACATACACACACACACACACACACACACACTCAACCATGTGCAGAGAAGAAACTAAGTTGACATAATAGATTGATGACTTTAAGAACATCCCTCTGGGGTAGATGTTCTTGAGGATTGAATCATCTCAGGAACCCTCTCCTGAGTGAGACAGCTGGGAAGGTACAAAGCCCAGATCCTCCATGCTTGGGTCACATGTGGTATGGCACTGTGCAAGGCTGGACCAAACCTCCCCATCTTGACCTGTAAGTCAGGGTGGCCAATGTTGTCACCACAGAATAGGATGGCCATAAAAAGGAATCCAATGTAAACCAGTCCATGCCCTTCCCCTAGACTCTTGGTGAAGTCCTCCTTTGTCCTCTTTCCATGCTTCTTTCTTCAGTGAGGGAGCCTGGTCCAACCTATGGACCTGTTCAGGGCAAGGAGCCCAATCCCACAGTGCCCATAAGAGCCACAGAAGCTGCCCTCACTCCTCCTCTTAGTTGTCCTGGTCCTCCTGAGGGGCACAGAGTCATTAAGTCCTCACCTCAAGTCTCTTTCCCTCCAAATCCTGATCTCCAGCACCTGGAGGGTGTTTATGGCTCTTCCTTTCTGGGACCCCACTCCGGGGTTGGTAGGGGCTGCATGCCTTGGGAGTTGAAAACAGGTTGCACGATGTACTCCACTTCCTGTCTTTTTCTGCTCTGCATTTCCTTCTCCACACCTGTCCATCATCAGAAGACCAATGCTGGATGGAGAAGGGGCAACAGGTGGGGTTGTCAGAAAGCTGGAAAGAGGGATTTCCAGGTGGCTGAGCTGCACTCCCCTAGAACACTGGTCCCGCCACCTTCCATCCAGGAGCGGGTGGCTGCTTCCAGAGGGTGCATGTTCACCAGGGCCTCAGGCACCCAAAAGCACAGTCCTGGAACCAGGCGAGGTTTTCCCTCCCTGGGAGTGCATGGGGTTATTGCTGTCAGGACATTGTGAGCGGGAGTTCATTTGAAAGGTGTAAAGGAAAATGTAAAAAATCTTAACCCCCAATCTCAGGCTCGGAGGGTGAGCCATGCAACACCCTCTTACCCGTGAATAGCTGTTCCTAACATCATGTAACAGCTGGATCCCAGGGAAAGGTAAAGAACCCAGGCGCCTACCCAGGGCTGCCCACAGGTCTTCATAAGTCTGTCTTCACTGGTCTCTCACAAAAACATTCTCATTGTATCTCTAGATCTACAACCTAAGTCTGGTTCCTACATTTCAAGTCTGTCCGAATCGACATGGATAATGTTTAGAGGCTTATTTTCCCAGGAACAAGCAAAGTCCGAACTCATTCCTCCACCTGTCCAGAGACATCTGTATGATTGCCTCTTCCTTTCCTCCCTTATTCTCTTCAAACCTTCCCCTCATTTTATGGAAAGTGTAGTATTACTGAGAACTAATGGATATCTCACAGGAATGAAATCATCAGCTTTGCCACCGACCTGCCCCTTGTCCAGCAGGCCTTCCACCACGTTCAGGAAACATATAAATACTAAAACTCCCAAAATCTCTTTTTTTATTATAAAGATGTGGGGTACAGTTCAGGTGGGAATGCAAAAATCTCTTTTGGAAAGCAGCCACGGGCAGGCTTGGTGGCTCAGCCTGTAATCCCAACACTTTGGGAGGCCAAGGCGAGTGGATTGCCTGAGTCTGCGGGTTCGAGACCAGTCTGGGTACCTTGGTGAGACCCCCGTCTCTACAATAAATCACAAAAACAAGCTGGGGATAGTGGCGCACATCTGTAGTTCTGGCTACTTGGAAGACTGAGGCAGAAGGATCACCTAAGCCCAGCAGGTCAAGGCTGCGATGGCTGTGAGCACGCCGTTGTACTCCAGACTGGGTGACAAGAGTGAGACTCCAACTCAGAAAAAAAAAAGCAGCCACGGATGTGTTGTGGCTCCTGTTTTTCTAGAACACACAAATGAGACTGAGAAAGGATCTCTCTTTTGGGTCCAAAAGAGATCCTCCCCTGCCCCATAAATAAAGAAAATATTTGCATTCTTTCAAAAAAATTCCAGGCACCTACTAGTCCTGAGAAGTAAATGAGTTACTTGAGGAACAAGAAGGGCATAGCAACTTAAAACAGCGACTGAGGAGTTTAGAGCCATGAGGATGTTTGGTGCCCTGAAGACACAATAGTGTCTTAGCAAATAACCCTGGGTTATTTTTCAGAAACTCTGGCCCTCAACAAAGGAAGCCTCTGTCACGTAGACCACAGATAAGGGGCATTGAAGGTTGAGTTCAAATCATGGTTCTTGGTTCTCAGTTTCTTCCTGCAACCTGGAGAACATCATGCCATGACCAGAGCTAACATTCTCTTCTGCTCTTCCCAAATTTTTAGACAAACATTTGCCTACCTAATCACTTGAAGATCAGTGCCAGTCTCGGTGCCTCAGCCTGTAATACCAGCACTTTGGGAGGCTGAGGCTAGTAGATTGCCTAAGCTTGTGGATTTAGACCAGCCCGGGCAACTTGGCGAGACCTCATCTCTACAATAAATAAAAATTTAGCCAGTTGTGATAGCATATGCCTGTAGTTCCAGTTGCTTGGAAGGCTGAGGTGGAAGAATCTCCAGAGCCCAGCACGTCGACACTGGGGTGGCTGTGAGTGTGCCATTGTATTCCAGGCTGGGTGACAGAGTGAGACTCCAACTCGAAAGAAAGAAAGAAAGAAAGAAAGAACGAGAGAGAGAGAGAGAGAAAGAATGAAAACCAGAACATCTTTGACTCCATCTATGAACTGTGAGCACCCCTTTGAGATGGCCCCCTTTCTTAGGTAAACCAAGGTACACCCTCCATGGATTGATATATGACTTTGCTTCTAAACTCTGTCTCCCTCCCTTTAAACACCTTTACCTGGGAGCCACTGGGGAATTCGGGTCTTAACCCTGAGCAGTAAATTCTCTTTGCTTGGCACCCTGCAGTAAGTGCCTCACTTCCTCTCCCTGCCATCCCAAATCAGTGTTTCCCCTTGTGCTACCAAGAGGGCAGACCCCAGATTGCCTTGGTAACATCCTGGAGGTGGCTTAGGAAACCTCGATGATAGAGACTTATACTTCAGTTGCTCATTTCAGTTGTCAAAGAAAGAAGAGTTCCATGCTGTCCCCATGGGATCAGATGAGGAAGTGTTCCCCTGACTCCTACTCCCTCTGACTGTCCTCCCTAGGGCTTCCTGGGATGCCTCCAGACTCCGGAGTAGAGTTGGAATCACCTGCCTCCCCAGGAAAGAGTCTTATTACTCTCAAGATGAACAGGAGAGAAGCATAGGTGTGGGGATTGGGTAATGTGTCTGCATGTGGCCTCTTGGGTGAAGAAGACTCTGGTCACAGAGAAAGTTCTGGATGTGTGACCTGGCAGAGGAGGACTGAGGGCAATGAACCCAGTACCCAGGGCTGAGGAAAGGGCATCTTCAGGAGGTGAGAGGGTGAACAAAATTTCACCTATTTTCTGTCACTCATTCCCTTCATCCTTGTGGCAGCCCCTGGAATTTCCTTTCTGTGGTATCCCTGCCACCCTTCCCTTCTTTCCGCTTTCTTTTCCTTCTCTGAGGTCAGACTATACCTTTGGGATCTTGCCCTCCTTTCTGCCCCAGGAGGGGGCAGGAGGGGATCTATTCCTGTCCACTCCTTTGCCTTCTCCTACATGTAGAGAGATTGGCTGGGACCAATTTTCCACAGCGTGATTCTGGGTACTGAGCCAGAGTTTACTCATCTGGCTCAACTAGATTGAAAGATCTCAACCTAATGTGTCTTGAAACCAAGTGTAGCTTTCCAGGATGATCTCTCTCTGTTCAGAAAGACTGAGGTCCAGAATCATTGGTATAGGAGATGTGGAGAGACAGTTCTAAGCCTTCTACTTAGATCTGAGTGGTGTGTGTTTTGGTGTGTTAGTGGGCACCTGTGTGTGCACCTGCCTGGACACCTGTGTGTGCACAGCAAGGCACAGAGAAGCCAGAGAACAAGAGAAGGATTGCAGAGTGGTGATATGTTCGTACTGGCCAGGACATAGACTTTTTTGTCATGTGTGAAAATTTGTATAATCAGTTCAAGGAGGAAGGATAAGAATAAGCAAAACTTTGCATAAAAACTGATCGGGAGGGGAGGACTCAGTGCCAGAGAGCCTGGGGCTTAGCTGCCACTGCAGCCCTCATGTATTTAAGTCCTTCTGTGTGACCAGGAATTTGACTCACAATTTACCCCAGTCTATGTATGTCTATTCTCTGCAAAACCATGTGGCTCTACCTGGCGACCCTCGTGGCCCTGTTCTACCTTGTGCGCTGGTACCGGGAGAGGCAGGTGGTGAGCCACCTCCCAGACAAGTATGTGCTCATCACAGGCTGTGACACAGGCTTCGGAAACCTCCTGGCTAGAAAGCTGGACACGCGAGGCTTGAGGGTCCTGGCTGCGTGTCTGACGGAGAAGGGGGCTGAGCAGCTGAGGGGCCAGACATCAGACAGACTGGAGACGGTGATTCTGGATGTCACCAAGCCAGAGAGTGTCGCAGCAGCTGCTCAGTGGGTGAAGGAGCGCGTAGGGGACAGAGGTAACACCCAGTTCCTCAAGTGTGTCTGTTCTTCTCTCTGTGTGAAAGGGATTCCTCCTGTGTGCTCTCTGGGAAGATTCTTGGAGTGTCTTTTGGGTTGGAATAACACTTGTCTAGTATTTCTCACCCACCAGGGCAGCCTGAACACCTTCTCTTTCTATTCCCAGGCCCCTTCTGAAATTGGAAAACTTTCGTGTTGGGGAGAGTGTGCCCTGATGAGAATTTGCCCTCCAGATTTCTTCTCTGTCCTCAACTCTACTTTGCAAGCAAAAGTTCTGGATTGCTTGATGCTGAGTGACTGGCTTTGATAACGGGTGACTTTGTGGAGGATGTGGAGAACAGTGCAGCAGGCAGGGAGTGCATGAGTGGCGGGGTCATGGGCGAGCTGTAGCCTGGACATGATCTCAGGACTTCAGCTTGTTCTTACCGGTGCCATCACTCCCCAAATAGCTAAGTCTCTCCCCTTTTTCGGATGACGACACCAGCCTAAGGACTAGATTAAGAAGGCACAATGGGCAAAGGCTTCCTTTTTCTTTCCTTCATCTTTCACCTACACCTACTTTGCCTAATTACAGGAGGACTTAGACATTTATTTTGTTTTGTTTATTTTGAAACAAAATATGTACCACATGTTGATTGTGGAAAATAATGAAAAGTTTAAATGTAACAATTTACCCTTAAATTGGAAGATGAATACTCCAAATGAATACAGACATACTTTTGGCATGTTTATGAAATTGGAATATTTTCTGCATAGCTTGTGTCGCATTCTGTTCTCTAAGAGAAGGGGAACATTTTTTCAACATAATGCAAATGTATGAGATGTAGTATTTTATGACTTAGAACACCTTCTCCTTGATACAGCAGTACTTACTTAAGCCATCGTTAGTAGTTCTAGATCAATCTTTTTTCTACATTTTACTGTCATAAATGTCATTTTGGTCTACATTTATTTAAGTGGATCTCTATAAAGTTGTATATTGATTGATTTCTTTGACAAAAGAAATCTTGGTGAAGGAATAGGGTTTCCCTTGAGACCTGGGCATGTTTCTCAGCAGGGAAGGCATTTGCATCCCTGTTCTGCCAGATCAGCAACTTGTCATCTCCTGCCCTCACTCAAGAGATCCTCTGATCCTGCTGGATGAGGTCTGGATAAGGGAGTGAATTCCTTGGGAATCATGTATTTGTGTCTTCCAGAGAGACTTTCCCAGAGCTGAGTGAACTTGGTACTGAAGAGGAAGGCGGGAGAGTAGCTTTTCAGTTGCTTGGGAGGAGAGGGTGACATTTTCTAGGTAACAGGGGAGTCTGTGAATTAGGGAGTGAGGTGAGGCGACCTTGCCTCTTCCCAAAGAGTTCCACTGGGATTCCCAACTACTCACTATTGACATAGGGTCTTTCAAGACCAGCCCCCCAAGGGACTGTGCTCCAAGTTCTCTAAGGGTAAGATTTCAGGTCAACTTTCCTACCAAACTAAATCCAGACATTAGATTCTCTTTTTAAATTCCTTTGTCTTTCTCTTCGCCCACTTCCTCATTCGCCCTCTCTCTTATTCCATCCACAGATAATTGTTGAACACTCACTATATAATGTGTCCAGAAAATCTGAAAATGTAGGCAAATGCAGTATCTGCAAGGTCGACTGTAATGTGTAAAAAACAAACATTGGTCTTGTGCTCCAGAGTAGTAACTGCACAAAATTTCTTCAACCGGAGTTCCTGTAATCCTCAAATATGGGGTGAAATGCCTGTTGTCCACCAGGCAGTGGACTGGGCTCCGAGGAATCCAAGGAGCAAGGCTCAGGTTCTGTCCTCCACCCGCTGCAGGGTATACAGGCCCCAGCCCTGCAGACCCTGTGTCGTCCCTGTTCTGCCTACTCTTTGTCCCACACCCTTCTTGAAACCCTCACTCTCCTGAAATGTGAACTTGTGCCCTAGTGTGTCCACACTGCATGGGCACAACAGGGTGTTACTCTCTCGCCTTCCCACTGTCAGGACTCTGGGGCCTGGTCAATAATGCTGGCATCGCCATACACTCAACCCCCAATGAATGGCAGACCAAAGAGGACTTTGCGACCATCTTGGACGTGAACCTGCTGGGGCTGATCGATGTGACTCTGAACCTGCTGCCTTTAGTGAGGAAGGCGAGAGGCCGCGTGGTCAACATCTCCAGCATCGCTGGCCGGTTGTCCGCTTTTGGTGGGGGCTACTGCATCTCCAAGTTTGGCGTGGAGGCTTTCTCAGACTCCCTCAGGTATTGAATAGGGATAGGGCCCATCCTGAGTTCTCCTCTTTCTAGGGAATACTTTTCCGGGGTGATCACCTCATCACAGCCTTTGAAGAACATTTCCAAGATTCTTCTCTGGCTTCATTCGTGATGTCCCCATCTTCTTCTTTCTGGATGTGGCTGGCCATTCACTGGGAAGCATATTTCTGTGTGAAGGGTGGCAGGAGGGTCCCAGGTCGCTCATTTTAGTTTATCATCCCCCTGGCCTGAAAGAGGCCCTTGAGGCTGGGGGGCGAGGGGTGGAAAGAAAGAGGCCCTCAATCAGAAATGGTCTAACCCTGAATAGTACTCCACTTCTTTAAAATAAAAAAAGATGAAAAAAAGAAAGAAATGGTCTAAGGCAGATTTGGACACTGATAATTTGTCCCCAGAGCCTGCTAAGCAGAACACGGTGCTCATGTTACCAGTCCCAAGGTTAGAGCACCTTAAAAAAAGTCCTTCCATAGGTGGACTCTTAAACTTCTTCCCAGTATACCTTGGCATCAAACTCACCAATGGAAACTACAGTCAGTGCTGGATGGTATGAGGATTTTCCATTGTACAGAAGAAACAGAGCGAGATCAGTTGCAAAAGCATGCCATGGTCCCCATGTTCAGGGAAGTCTCTCTCTGCCTCTGAGATCAGGTTTTGGCATGGTCACTTCCCTCTCTGCAGCATAGAAGACCTCGACTCCTCCCTTGAACCTGAAATACCAAAGCTGTGTGAGCCAGAGGGCTATGGACACACTCATACTGAAGCAGAACCCTGGAACAATCACTGATCTGTGCCTGGAAAGACATGACCACACAAGGAGATGACTCACAAAGGCTTGTGGGCTACTCTTCTCTAGGGAAGGAATATTCCAGGTCCTAGGCCCATTCTTAGGTGACTGAGCAGTGGTAAAAAACCATATACAAGAGACTGTCTAACCCAGCACAGCCCATGTCCATAGCCACCTTGACATTCGATTGTAGGAAGCCCTTGTGGGGGTGGGTAGAGCATCTACTTAATATCACACGCACACTTTTAGACACTTGTCTGAGTGCCCAAGAAATGTGTGCAAGGACAACATTAAGGTTTTGTCCCTGACTTAAAACTCTGGGAACTGAGGGAGAGACAATCAGATTCAGATTCACTTTTGCCCAACTTTATATGTGTGTGACTAGCCACGTTGGCTATGGTAGCCACCAGAATTGAGGCAGGTTCTGCAGATGGGTCTGAGATGAGGAGTGTAGATCTCAACTTGGCAGCCTGGTGAGGAGGGTGGGAGGGCTCCTGGATAAGGGAGTGACTTCAGCCCAGGCCCAGGATGTGCATGAGCTGACTGCCTGTGCTGTGGTCTGTAGGGTCCTCAGGGGTAAAGACAAAGCCAGACCTATAAGGTGGTGCTGGGTGGGTGGGCAGGGAGATCTCATGGAGGGTCTTTGGCTCCTGAACAGGTGCGCCCTTCATACCGTGGACATGTACTCAGGGCAGCCACTGGGTCTTATGGCCATCCAGAATCCCACTGACTGCTGGGAACAACTTGACTTTGAGTGTGAGGAGCTAAGACTAGGACAGAGGGTATGAAATGGGTGAATTCTGGTGATCCATTGGATATGAGGGATAAGAGTGAGATGATACTGACATGGTGCCTTGCTGCAGAAAACAGGATTTGGAGCTAGTGAGCCTGGGAATGGAAAACATGAAAATTCTATAGAGAGGCAAAGCCACCATCATAATTTTTACTCCCAGACAGATGTACATTATACATTCCTTGTTTTGTTTAGCTTATCCCAACCCAGTGCTACACTTTAGTGTTTTTGTTTTAATGTTATTGTTTGTGTGTTTCCTTCTAAGTCATTTGAAGTTTGCCCAGAGCCTCTGTGTCTTGCAGGAGGGAGCTGTCCTACTTTGGGGTGAAGGTTTCCATAATCGAGCCTGCTTTCTTCAAGACTGATATGCTAAATAAGGAGAGACTCTTAAAGAACCTTCAGGAGTTGTGGGACCGTGCCACACCAGAGGTCAAGAAGATCTATGGCGCGAAGTTTCTGGCATCCTGTGAGTGATCTGTGGACAATGGGGAGGGACGCAAACCTTCGCTAGCAATCCTTGGTCGACCATTGGTGCCTCCAGTAGGATTAGGGCTTGTCCTCCAGGCTCTGCCTTCCCCACAGACTAGCAACCTTTAACTGCACTCTCATGGTGGGTGCTGTGACATACGGTCATGGCCAGCAAGTGTCTGGGCTTATTAGAACTTGGGACCAGGCCAAGCATGGTGGCACACACCTGTACCTTTGGAAAGCCAATGCAGGGGGATTGTTTGAGCCCAGGATTTGAGACCAACCTGGGCAACAAAATGAGGCTTCATCTTACAAAAATAGAACTATTACACAGGTATGGTGATGCATGCCTATAGCCCCAGCTACTTGGGAGACTAAAACAGAAGGATCACCTGATCCCAGGAATTCGAGGTTGTAGTATGCCCTGTTCGTGCTGCTGCACACAGCCTGAGTGGCACGGTAAGCTTTGGACTAAATAAAAAGAACTTGGGACTTGTGTCTAACTGTTCCCCTTGTTATTTCGAGGAGCAAGGTGAGCCAGCGAGGGAAGATACCCATGTCCTCATGGGAAGCTGGCATTAGAGAAAGATGGTTGCATGTGCTCAGTTTTGAGTGCCGGTAGAGGGCTTCAATTTGTGGAGTCCAGATGTCCCAGGGAGCCAGGTAAAAACAGTATTCCTTGCCAGGGTGAGCTCCCCTCAGAGAATTTGAAGGAATTTGACTTGGGGCATTGCTTGGGTGGAAGGAGGGAATCAGAACTCAGACATTTTCCACTCTGTGTAGACCTCCAAGTAGGACTGCTTGCAGGTGGGTGTAGACATGGATTGTTTCTCATTCCTAACAGACATGAAAAGAGTCGAAAAACTCCAGCAAAGGTGCACAGAGGATCTGTCCTTGGTGACGAATTGCATGGAGCATGCGCTGACTGCCCGCCACCCCCGCATGCGCTATTCTGTAGCTTGGGATGCCAAGCTTTTCTACCTCCCCATAAGCTACTTGCCTTCCTTGCTGGCGGACGCTGTGCTCTCCTGGGGCTCTCCAAGGCCAGCCAAGGCCCTGTGAAGCCAAGGCCAGGTTCATGGTGGGTGGAGTTGGGTGCTGTGTGAGGAGTGTTATGTTATCGGGAGATAAAAATGGGGTGGAGGGCGGGAGCTCCACTGTCATGAGGGGACTTTACACACCTTCAGTCTCACCTCCTCCACAGGCTTGTGTTGAGATGTTATTCATCTGATGATATTAGATGGAAAGAACCAAGGTATTGCTGAAGAATGGGGCTCCCACAGCATTCAAGAGTGTCCTGTTGGCGTGGGCAACCACTCAAGCTTTGAATCTCTCAGTCAATTCTGAGAAATTCACACAACTGGGGCAGGTGTGAGCAAGTGGAAGGAGCCACATCCCACACTGTCCCTGCCTCCTGCCCACCTCCTGGGGTGCACATTGGCTGGGCCAGTCGACACCTCCTTCTGATGGAAATGACCTGGAGGAAGTGGTTCCCCACCTCTGAGATATCCTGAGTGGACGTCTGAAGATAACCATCAGTCTGACCACTCAGACCTCAGGTGGCAGTGACACAAACACTGGTTGGGAGGTGGTGTCCTCAAATGGGATCCTGACAGAGGACACAGAAACCAGCTTTTGATTTCTGTTAAAACCATGGATTTCTTCACATTTTTTGCTTTAGAATAAATGTGCACCTGATTTAAACTGCAGCCTTTGGGAGTGGTGGATGTAGATCTATGGGAGGAGAAGGCAGGTGCCTTCAGGGAAGTCAGTGGACTAGAAGGAAGAGCTGACGAGGGATTTGGAGAGGGAAGTCGGATTATTCTTACCCTCCTTCAGCCCTGCCTGCCATGGCTATGAGGGCGGTTGTTTCTCTTCCATGATTTATTAAGTGCCCTGGGTCTCTGGAATAGAAAGAAGAATGGGCAGGCAAGGAGGTGTCAATATGGCACTTCAAGGTCCCAGATCCTTTCCTTGGGGACTATGATGTCTTACTCCCCTTGCCAGCACCCTCTCTGTAGCCCTCAGTGCCCTCCCTCAGCTTAAAGTCATTGCACTTCCCTCTTGTGCCAACCCTCAGTTCTCCCACCCAGATGCCTCCCTACCTCCCCCCTAGTGGCAGGGAGTGACAGTCACTTCCCGACCCATATTTCAAGCACAAAGTACAGTTGGGAGGTGCCTCTCCCCACGTATTATGGTTTTCCTCCTTCAGGATAAAAATCAAGGATGCGGATCCTTTGGAGTGTCCTTGTGTTATGGCAGAAGTCGTTCATTTTCAAAACAAAAACTGAGGGAAG
>CAUYQG010227102.1:0-15165 GCA_963574415.1 Tarsius wallacei
GCCTGTAGTTCCAGCTACTTGGAAGGCTGAGGCGGAAGGATCGCTGGAGCCCAGCAGGTCGAGGCTGCGGTGGCCGGGAGCGGCCACTGCACTCCAGTCTGGGGGACAGAGTGAGACTCCAACTCAAAAAAAAAAAAAAAAGATGAAAGATTGAGGCCAGGAGTTCAAGACAAGCCTGGGCAACACAGCAAGACCTCATCTCTAAAATAAATTAAAAAAAAAAAAATAGCCTGGCATGGTGGCATGTACCTGTAGTCCCAGCTACTCAGGAGGCTGAGGTGGAAGGATGAGGCTGTGATGAGCTATGATTGTACCACTGCACTTACTGAAAAAAAAATCTCTATTAACAAGTTATAGAATTGTTCATAAAAGTTAGTACACTGGTAGGATCACACTTGACACTGGCCTTCTTTATTCAAAAAAATTTTGAGTTCCCTGATGTTATTTAAAGTGATGAGAGAGGAAAATCTTAAAAATATATCCTTTATGCTAAGAATATGCTTTTTTAAAAATCTATTCCAAATATAAATTCCTGAAATATTAAAGACATAAATGTAAATAAAATAAATGAAGCCCTAAAAATATTATGCGAAAACAGAGGAAACTAATTATGTAACATCAGGTTGAGAAGATTGTTTAGGCAAGACAGGAAACCCAGACTCCATGAAGAAAATAATTACAGACTTAAATACTGAAACATTTTAAACTCATATGATGAAAGACAGCACAGATAAAATTTTAAAAGATGGTGGACTTGGGTAAAATCTTTGCAACATTTAACAGACAATTAACATATCTAATGTCAAACACAGATGTCTGACACCCCATCCCTGCTTTAGACCCTGAGTCCCACCCCTGAGCATTCCAAAACACAGTGTCTTTTCTCTCTGCCAATAGATGTCCATGCTTAATGTACAAAAAGTACCTACAAGTAAGAACAAAACAAACATCCAAATAGCAAAATAGGCAAGGAATATAAACAAAGAATTCACGGAAGAAAGACAGATGGCCAGCAAACATAAAAAGATGTTCAACTTCACTGTTGTCAGGGAAATGCAAAAATTTTTAAATTGATAAAACCCAGTGCTTACAAGAATATGTGGAAATGAGTACTCTCATACACTGCTAACACAAGTGTAGACTGGCACAACTTTGGGAGGAAGGTGATTTTGTAAAACCCACTACAATTTTAAATGTGTGTATTTTTTGACCCAGCAATCCCACCTTCAGGACACTTTTATAGAAATAATAACACAGCCGGGCTCGGTGGCTCAGCCTGTAATCCCACGCCTTTGGGAGGCTGAGGTGAGTGGATTGCCTGAGCCCGCGGGCAAGCAAGACTTCATCTCTACAATAAATCAAAAAATTAGCTGGGCATGGTAGCGCGCGCCTGTAGTTCCAGCTACTTGGAAGGCTGAGGTGGAAGGATCGCCGGAGCCCAGTAGGTCGAGGCTGCGGTGGCTGGGAGCAGCCACTGCACTCCAGTCTGGGCGACAGAGTGAGACTCCAACTCAAAAAAAAAAAAAGAAATAATAACACAGATTCATAAGCACACATGACTATTGCAGCAAGATTTGTAATAGAAAATCATACCTGGGCTCAGTGGCTCAGCCTGTAATCCTGCGCCTTTGGGAGGCTGAGGTGAGTGGATTGCCTGAGCCCACGGGTTCGAGACCCACCTGGGCAACTTGGTGAGACCTCATCTCTACAATAAATCAAAAATTAGCCAGGCGTGGTAGTGCACACCTGTAGTTCCAACTACTGGAAGGCTGAGGCGGAAGGATCGCCGGAGCCCAGCAGGTCGAGGCTGCGGTGGCTGGGAGCGGCCACCACACTACAGTCTGGGCATCAGAGTGAGACTCCAACTCAAAAAAAAAACAAAAATAGAAAATCATTTGAGTCAAAATAAATATTCATCAGTAGGTTGTGTTAATTACCATATATCCATATTAAGGGTTAATATACAGTCACTAAATAGAATGATGTTTTATGTGTTGACTTGAAATTATATATATATATATATGCATATGTATATGTATAATATTGTTGAAAAGAAATAAATCAAGTGTCAGACCAATATGTATAGTAATATTTGGTTTGTAAAAATATGCATGTGTATATGCACATAAACCTACGAAAAAGTCTGAAAGCATTTGAACCAAAGTATTAATGCTGCATGTCTGGGAAGGGTATTTGGTGAAAAGGAGGACTTTTCCTTTTCTCTTTACATATCTTTTTAATAGATGAAATTATCTCTGTATTACATGTGAGTTTATTGAGGCTTGTTGAAGTTGTCACTAGCCAAGGTCAATTAATCAAGCTGTGACTGAGTGGCAGAACCAGAACTCCAGGTGAGATTCACATGGCCCAGAAGCCCACGTTTGTTTCCCATTGCCAGGCTGCTCCCAAGGAATGGGGTTAGCAAGAGTAGTTACAGGATTCTAACTGGACTCCTAAGGACTCAGGCAGATAGGATTAAGTCTACGACTAGCACAGGAGCCAATTCTTGGGTGGATTTTGGCAGCAGAGGGGTAAGGGGTGAGCTGCAGGGATGTCCTGGGGAGGCACTCTGCTGCCCGCCTTTGCTCCTGTTCCTGGAGGTGCTGTGGGGTGGCCACTGAGACACCCAGATTGTCTCTTCAAAATATTTTTCTCTTTGAGAAAAGATTGCACAGTCTAGACAAGGTTCACTACCTGCCAACCTGGAGACAGAAGGTAGATTAGACCATCCACTGATGCTATCCCCAATCAAAGGTATCATGGCTTCAGCAGCCTAGGACATTTCAGTTTCCCTTTGTACCACTTCCTCAACTATGGGTTGTGAAAGAGATGATGTATCTGTGCCCTTATCCACAGATTTTCTGGCAGGACCAAAGGAGGTTACTGTGGACTTCTCTTGAAAGTTGCAGCCATAAGAAAAGAGAAATTCCTAAATAAAGCAAAGTCTTTGAACTACTTAGTCCTCTGAGGGGCCATTCCTGCATGCTTGCTGGGCTCAGGAGCCATTGAACTCTTAAAGGCTTAGGTACCTCCTTAGCCCCCCTATACAGACAATGTGAAAAAGGCCTTATTAGCACAGGCATCTTGCTCTTAGATGCCACTCGCTTCTTTGTTTTTCACGTGCTGGTGTGCTTTTGGCTACCTCTCTGCCCTCCTGCCTGAATCAATATGACAGAGCAACCCTATTCTGGTTGACATTCTCGGGTTTGGCTTTTTTTCCACTGCTGACCTTATGGTGCTCACCAGACCCTGCCTTCTTTACACATCCTCCCAGAACTTCTCACGCATATCACTTCTGGGTGGCTGTGGCTGAGGTGACCCACTAACAAACTGACACATTTAAAATTCCAGAGGCAATCTTCTCAGGTCTCCTCACACTGTTGGAGCTTTTCTGTCCTCTTAATAAATCCTACTTTCTAAAAAAAATACAAATAAAATAAAATTCCAAAGCTGGCTGGGCTTGGTGGCTTAGCCTGTAATCCCAGCACTTTGGGAGGCTGAGGTGGGTGGATGCACAAGTCTACAGGTTCGAGCCTGGGCAACTTGGAGAGACCTTGTCTCTACAATATATTAAAAATTAGCCACATGTGGTAGCACACACCTGAAGTTACAGCTACTTGGAAGGTTGAGGCAAAAGGACCGCCAGAGCCCAGCAGGTCGATGCTGGGGTGGCCATGAATATGCCACTACACTCCAGTCCAGGTGACAGAGTGAGACTCCAACTCAAAAAAAAATTCCAAAGTTGTAGGGATCCTTTTGACTCATCATCCTACCAATATGCACATGCAGGCTGATCAGTTTCCAATGACCTGCCTCTGGAGGGTAAGCTCTCTGAGGGCAGTGACCGTGTCCACATGTCTGCTTTCTCTACCAACTTTACACTCAGGGCCCAGTACATAGCAGGCTCTCAAAAGAACCTGGTGACTAAATAAGTACTGGATGAATCTCCTTAGACTCCCTCCTCCCTTGCCACATATAACAGCTTGAGTCATTATAGATAGTCCACTTGAGCAGGGGTTGGCAGACTTTTTCTGTAAATGATCACCTAGTTTATACCTTAGGCTTTATAGGCAAAAGACAAAAACACGGCTATTATACAGGTATTTAAAAAGCAAAAGAGAAAATATTTCTGTGAAATTTTTATTGATAAAGTTCAAAATATAATAATTGAGTACAGTTTTTTGATCATACAGATTTGCTAATGAGAAGAATAAAACTGTTTTTTGAAAAATAATATTTTAGCTGGGCTCGGTGGCTCAGCCTGTAATCCTGCACTTTGGGAGGCTGAGGTGAGTGGATTGCCTGAGCCCGCGGGTTCGAGACCCGCCTGGCCAACTTGGCGAGACCTCATCTCTACAATAAATCAAAAAAACTAGCCGGGCGTGTTAGCGCGTGCCTGTAGTTCCAGCTACTTGGAAGGCTGAGGCGGAAGGATCCTGGAGCCCACTGCACTCCAGTTTGGGCGACAGAGTGAGACTCCAACTCAAAAAAAAAAAAAAAAAAAGAAAAATAATATTTTGCTTAGCTGGGGTTCAAAGTATGTTCTTTCACTAAGATGTATTGCAAATGGTCATCTATTAACACTAATGTGTAATGAGATTTTATGTATTTCACTTTTGAAAATAAAAGTTGAGGTCTGGCTTGGTGGCTCAGCCTGTAATCCCAGTATTTTGGGAGGCCGAAGAGAGTGGACTGCCTGAGCCTGCGGGTTTGAGACCAGCCCAGGCAACTTGGCAAGACCTTGTCTCTACAATAAATAAACAAAAATAGCTGGGCGTGGTAGTGCACACCTATAGTTCCGGTTACTTGGAAGGCTGAGGTGGAAAGATCGCTGGAGTCCAGCAGGTTGACGCTGGGGTGACCGTGAGTGTGCCACTGCACTCCAGCCTGGATGACAGAGTGAGATTCCAACTAAAAAAAATTTCACATAATTTTTATATACCATAAAATATTATTTTTTTTCAATGATTTTTAACTCGAGGGCAGTACAAAAACAGGCGGTGGACTGGATTTGGCTTTGGGCTGCAATTTATCAATCCTGCACTTAAGGATAATAGAGAGAGTAGGATATCCTTTCTCTCTCTCTCTCTCTCTCTCACACACACACACACACACACACACACACACACACATACACACACCTCTCAGTCCCCAAATTCTGCACTTTCTAAAACCTTGGTGTTTCCAAGACACTTTCACTCCCCTTCTTGGTGCCCCTTTCTTGAAGAAGGAAACATAAGGCTGAGCTTGACAACTCGAGAAGAGGTCCTGGGAGCTTTGTTATTACTCAACCTAATGGAGTCAGAGCTGCTGTGGGTCCTTCCTTTTCCCAGATTGACGTTAGCTCTTTGTCAGCCACATGAAAACCGCTGGGAAGGGCTTGCTTGTGCTTCTTCTCCAGCCCAAACCACAGAGAAAAGGGAGGTCTCAGAAAGGCTGGGTTAATGGGAAACAGTTGTGCTTGCCCAGTCCTGTGCACAGAAGGAACAAATGTAAATACCTAAAGTCTCATTGCATCCTGAAAAACATATCATTTTGGGAAGACTACTGACCACACCACAGAATTTAATGCTGGCAAAATGACATAAATAATGAACCACAAGAGCCCCACTTTTTATAAAGAAAGTACTAAGGAGATCAGATACTCGTGAAAGCATCAATCATTCATTGACTCATTAATTTATTCAACACATTTTTCAAGGGTCTATCATGTGCCAGGCACTATCTCAGACTCTGGGCACACTGCAGAAAATAAGACAGACATAGTCCTTGTTCTCACAGAGTTTACACTACTGTTCAATAACATTTGCTAAAGCCCAGTGTTCCACGGCATATTATAAATATTCTGAGTTAAGATGATTGCATGGTAAAATAGTTGTGGAAAACAGGGGTTAAATAAAGTTTATTTTATTGTGAGATTTTAGAACCATTTATACAGATTTCTACTGATAATCTCCAAGAGAGAGATATATAGAATGTGATCTTTCCAAGTTTAACTATGCAATCTTTTTTGTGAGTTGCATCTTATGGCACCAGAGTCACATGGAACATAATTTAGGGAGCACAGCTCTCAGGACCTCTGGGCACAGTCATGTACATTGTGCACTGAACAACTGTGATAGAACTACTCACATAAACTGCCATATCCAAGGTGCCCTGGAGTTGTATGACCAGTAGATATGATCTCAGTAATTACAGGACAAAGCACAGGAAACACAGTAGCATATGGGTACTGCTCAGCTCCCTGACTCTTGACTCCCACAGAACAGCAAACGTGCCAGTAATTTTGTCCACCATTGTTTTTGTACCATCAGTGCAGATGTCAACACAGTGAAAAAGACAAATAAAATCTCAATATGGTTATAAAAAATAGTTTTGACGTCATGCAGGGATCTGCAGACCTCACTTGGAGAACCACTGACTTATAGCTAGCAGCTACCCCAGAATTAGAATGTGTCTTGTTGATGGTTCTGGTAAAATTGCAGGGAAGATTTTTACCGACTCATTTGGGTCATGTTCCTCTTCCTGAATCAATCACCGTGATGTGGCGCAGGAGGTACTCTGACTGATCAGGCCTGGATGATGTGAATGCCTCTCTATGGAGGACAGGACAGATCAGTCCATCCAAAGCATGGGAAATGGGTTTCTGCAAGAAGCCAAGACTTTCTAGCAAGAAGAGGAAAGGGATACTGCACAGGCAAAAACAATGTATATATGATGATGGTTCAGTAGGGTAAGAGAAGTTGGTAATAAGTACCTGGGGGAGGGACACTGGGCCCATTCCTGAGGAAGCTGGAGGCCAGCACCAGACAGGAGAATGGATTAAAGCTAAGGAGATGGTCCTATGCAGGAACCTAACCCCTAGAGGCACTAGGTCAGCCAGTTTGGCTCAGGCCAGTGGGAAGGACCAGGCAAACAAATTGTGTGTGTGTTTTCAGGGGTAGGTACTAGATGTGTTTGCAGGGTGTTAATTTCATTCTATGACTCTCTTCAACAATGATAGTGTGTGATGGTCTCTATGTCTCCTATTGATCAGGCTTGACCCAGAAATTGGAACTCAGTGGGTATTCTAGGGTGGTTGGTGGGGCAAGGCAGAGGGAATTCAGATGCAGAAGTTGGGGATGGAGAATGACTGTCCTGACCATCCATAAGTTAGTGAAAATGAGTCATGTCACACCACATATTACAGTTTAAAAATGGCACTCACTCAAATGTGATTCTAGGCCAGGCATAGTGGCTCATTCCTGTAATCCCAGCACTTTGGGAGGCTGTGGAGGGAGATCACTTGAGGCCAGGAGTTTGAGACCAGCCTGCACAACAAAGGAGGACCACCCCCCCCACACACACAAAATATACATTAAAAACCCACCTGGGCATTGCAGTGTGTACCTGTAGTCCCTGCTACTTGAGAGGCTAAGGTGGGAGGATGGCTTGACCCCAGAAGGTCAAGGCTGCAGTGAGCCCAGATGGCAGTACTGTATTCCAACCAGGGCAGCAAAGCCAGATGCTGTCTCTAACAAACAAAAACCAAATGCCATTCTCCCTGTCAGAACTTTTTAACTTTTACCATTTAACACTGTGTATTCTACTTATTTACCCTAAGAATTATTGACATCCTTGACTAATATGACTATCAAGAACATTTAACTCTGGTAACCAGAACTCTTTCCTCTTGAAATATTCTTTCTCTGTTTTCAATGTCATACTTTCCCAGGTTTCCTCCTAATATTCTGGCTGCTACCTCTCAGACTCCCCTGCACATCCTTTAGATGATGGTAGTCTTTGGGGGCTCTGCCATAAAACCTCCTTTCTTCCCTGTAAGCAAACTGATCTGTCCTCATGCGCTCAATTATTAACCACATTTCTTTCTTAAAACCACTGTAAACCACACTGCCTTCTGCATACACAAATGCATTCTTTGTATGCTAAGTCTCCATCAATACTTTCCTCTAGGGCCTGGGATAATCAGAGCAATTAGTACACTACTGGTACTAACACCATCATAAACCCAAACATACATGGGAGAGGGGAAGGGCTGAAACCAAATCATCTTGACCATCCAGATGTCTAGACTGTGGTGTGGGAGAGGGGGATGTGTGCATGTGCCTGCAACTATTTTTCTATCTCTCTTTCATATTTCCATTAACATGAAAAAAATCTATGAAGGCTTTTAGAGATGATTTGTCTGTAGCGCCTAAAGAATATGTGATTGGTCCATGAAATGTAATTGAGTAAATGAATTTGTCCTATGCATAGTACTATGGAGTAGGTACTGTGAGGGGTACAGGGTGAACATGGGATGGGGATGAGGGGACTGACACAGACATGACTGTCTTCAGAATATATTTCAGAAGCCCATGCAATACAGTTTCAGCATGCTGTTGCATATTAAACAATCTAAACTAAAAAAATTGTACTCGTGTATTTTAATACACATAATTTTTTCATATTTTAACATTCCTGAAATCAGGATATATCTAACAAATGATTTGTGTGTTAGAGTTTAATTGACCATATTATTTTTTTCCTAGTTGTACAAAGAATAAAGATGAGATTTACAATCAATGCTGCCTTAGAAGAGATGAAAAATATACGAATCTATAAAGAACTTAAAGTGAGATCAGATTTGTAATCCATAGCAACATATCCTTAAATCCCTGTTCTGTTGCTCAACTCTCTCTAATATCTCATAGCTACCCAGAGGCCTCCCTCCCCCATTCTCTCCTCTCCACTAAAACACAACAAACCCTCCCTGATCTCCCTGTTATCTTTCCCAGAGAGAGTGCATTCTCTTTGCGTTCTCTTTCTTCCTCTCTCCCTTTTCTCTTTTCTCTTTGGGAGTCAATCTCAGTCAGCCCCACTACTCAAGTTCTTCTTCAGCTCTGCTGATTGTCCTGCTCCACTTAGTATGAGAAAGAGAGAGAGAGAAGTAAATGCTTGCTTGGTGGGTACAATTTTCTTTAGCAAGGAAGAGGAAAAAGAAAGAGGCTTTAAATAGTCCCCACAGGAATAATTGCTGGGCCAAGAGCAAGAGGTAGATATTGAGGTATGTGCATCATTCTGCAGCAAGACTGGATGGATGGGGGTGTTACCTACAACAGGGTATCCTGGGAAAGCTCAGATTTTAAAACAACCAATCCTGACCACTGCACTCCAGGAATTTCACATGTATGCATGCACATTCACACACATGCACGTGGCATAAACAAACACAGGTGCTTAAACAATAGGCTGAGGCCCTCACATCATACTGGGAGAGAGAAAGGTAGGGCCAGTATGATGCCCTTTTTTCCAGGGATGAAGAGGCCCAGGGGGATGGGCATGAGGGAGGCGACCCAATCAGGGCACCCAGCAATTCACTGGCAGGACAGGGAGCGCAGGATTCATATGACTCTCCTGAGCTGGCCAGGCTGTCTCAAATGGGAAGCTTGGGCTGCAGAGAGCTTGAGGGTCTTGCGTGGTCCAGAGCAGAAGAATTGTGTTAGCCTGGCTGACTTAAGGCCAGAGCAACAGAAGGGCTGGGGGCCCACTCCCACTTCCATACCCCAAACAACGACCACAGATGGCTGGACGTGATGCTATAGAGTAGCCCCCATTGAAAGAAGAACACCTCATACCTGAAGAGGTGTGGAGCTGGAAGGAGGAAGGGGAGACAAGAAGGTGGCCCCTGAGGAGAAGATCATGCTTCCCCAGGACATTGGAAAAAAATGAGGAAAAGCTGGGAGGATGAGTCTGCAGAGGGAGGGAGGGAGGAAGCTGTACTTTGGCTGCCTATCTCACCCTTGCGCTTGGGTCCTCAGCCTCCAAGGTGTCTAGCAGCCAGCCCGTCTCAGGGTTCTCATGGTTGGAGAAGGATCCCTGAGAGAACTTGGGAGGTCCCTGCTGGTGAGGTGGGCTATGGCTGGGCTGACCAGCTCCCACCTCTCTGAGCTGAATGCTGTTCCAGTACTAGGATTAGGCAAGACGCCAGTACTCGGTGTGATAAGTGTGCCCTGCCCTTCGCAGGGCTCTGGGCGGTGGGAGTATACATAAGAAAGGGGAGAGGCTGTGCTCAGAAGGAAATCATGTGTCAACACAGGTGCAGCTAAAGTCCAATCCAATCTGTAAATCCTACCCCAGAGCAGAGCCTCCAAGGCTGGCTGCACCCTAGGAATTGCCAAAGGCCTGCTGCAAGCTCAGAGCCTGTGGAAAAAGTCAGAAACCTTTTATTTAGGAGGTGGATTTGTAGACCTCAGATAGGTATGCAGGAAGACCTGAGACTAAGAGGCCTAGTTCCCTGGGATCTTTCAGAGCTGGGCTCAGGCTGAACTTCAAAGCCTTCTTCTCAGCCCTTGTTCTCTGGTGATCCTGGCTGCAGGGTGAGTGTGTGGCTGAGAACAGGTCAGGTTTAATTATTAATCATCTGGCCAGGTTAGTCAATCTACACCATGTGTCTCTCAGAGCTGTGAAATCTGTGCTCAAGGAGCCCCCCCAGTGCTTATAAGATGTTCAGAGAAGAGGGTTCCAGAAGCCTCCCTGCAGCCCCTGGGTCCTCAGGAGGCATTGATTAGGTGTGGGCATCAGGCAGGCAGGTGTGGTTTCTAAAGTGAAGGGTGAACCGAGGCCATCCGCCCAGTGTTGACAGAACTGCCATAAACTCTGCTTTGTTCCCAGCTCTGCCTGGGAAGGTCTGGAGAACTGGGTGGGCCTCTAGGTGGAGATGCAGAGTGAGGACAGACAGGTTTGGGGAGGAAGTGCCCTTGGGGGCACAGAGAGATGAGGTCTTCCAGAGACAGGAAGCCAGGCTCTGCGGCTGTTAGGCGGTCACGCTTTGGGCAACATAAGCAGGGCTATGTTATCAACTGTCAGAGCCAACTGCCAGCCCTGGGCTAGGGGGAGCTGGGGAGGGAAAGATGGACAAGGCCAAAATGAGGGGCATGCTCCCGGGCACTACTCCAAGGACCCACCCCATTCCTACAGCCAGCCAGCTGGGCCTGTTCTCATGGTGCCTGGTGACTGGGCAGAGACCCAGGGCTCAGGCCTCTGGTGCCCCATCCAGTCGCAGAGATGAACAAGGGGATTGTTTAGGATACCTACTCTGTAGTGCGGGGCACAGCAAGAAGGCTCCCTGGCCGCTGCAGAGGCACATCCACAGCAGACAACATGACTAGGGCTATGAAAGTATGTGTGTGTCAAGGGTCGGGGTAGAAAGTGCTCTGGGACACAGTAGGGGACCAGTGACATCTGTGGGGAGGTCAGAGAAGATCAAGTAAGGCCTCATAAAGAAGGTAACCTTTAAGTAGAGTGTTAAAGAAAGTCGGTTTCCAAGTAGAGAGAAAGAACTGACGGGCCTTCCAAGCAGTGGGAAAACCAAGGAACTGAGAAGGGGCCTTTCTAGGAGACCGATGAGACACCGAGTACAGCTGAACCACAAGTGGAGGCTGTAGGAGTGAGAAGATGGGTGGTTGAGTGCCAAGCTAGTATATACGAGGAACACGTGAGATCACCATCATAGAGACCAGCGTGGCTGACTCTGAGCAAGCCTACCCCACTGGTGCACTTTGCTCCTGATAGTGGATTCCCAGGAAGATAGTAACAAGGACCACAACTCCCCACAGGCCTGTGGCATGTAGTACTAGGGCCATGGGAGAGCTAAGGGTGAGAAGCAACAACACCCTACCCTGTGATTAACAGCAAGTCTCCATTCCTGCCTTCCTTTTGCCTCAACAACCTCAGGCAAGCACAAGGTACATATCAAATGTACGGATAGGAAAACTGAGGTGGCAGAAGGTAGACATTTGCCGGAGCCCCAGAATGAGTTCATTTTGCGTTTGACCTAGGAATTCCAGGTCCTGATTCCCAGCATGGAGACCTATCTCTGAGTCACAAAGTTCTCTCCCTTCTAGGCTTGCAGACAGTGATGATGAGAAGCCCTGTGGGCAAACAGGGGGCACCCTCTGTACCTCTCCTCAGGCTGCTCCTTATCAGACAGGCTTGAGAGGCAGTTCCTACGCTCAGCCTGAGAAAGTCAGTACTTCCCAGTCAGGCTGGGTTCTCTCTGGGCTATGGTTGTCCTTTGGGGAAAACAGCAAAGAGTAAATGCTGGAGAGATGTCCCCCCACAATCCAGAAGGGCAGAGGGCTCACCCAGAGCTCTCTGGTGTTGGGTGGTTATGGCAGGACAGTCAGGTGGTAGAGATGACAGTGGCCTCAACCTTGTCCTCTGGACACCAGTCCTGGAAGTTCAGCCAATTAACAGGAGAAATTTGAAAAACAGAGTATGAAAACAAACCACAAATTTAAGCCAGCATACTTACTCTCAGGTGGTGTGAGCAAAGGTCAGGGCTTCACACACTGGGAAGTGTCACCCTGACATCAAAAACTACTTTACAGAGACCAGAAACCAACCTAATGTCCCCTCCAGAGAAGACCCACTGTGCTTTTCTCCAACGCTGGGCTGTCAGCTACCTAAGGATTTTTTTCATCACCTCTCAGTATCTTTTCCTATTCTTCTAGAATATGGAGTCAGGTAGAACAATCTCCTCGGATAAACTGAAATGCTCTCTTCATTCCAACACAGGAGTCATGTCATAGAGCACGTGTTCTCTTTTTGCCTTGGCTCTCAGGAGGCTTCCAGTCACATCTCATGCTTTGTCAGCCCTTACATATCACGTACTTGCTGCCTCCAACTTTCTTCAATCCTTATTTACAACTTTTCTGTTGGCATAATCTGGTCAAACATGGCATCACTTGTGTACATCATTTCGACTTCTTGTTGGAAAGAGATGGCAGGTAACTAAACAAGCAACTTTCACTCAGGAAGGAGAGGTTAAAAGTGTAAAGTCTGGCTGGCATTCTGGGGCTATGGGAAACCTCTTTTTTGATCATGCCTCTATACTCCCAAGTCTCCTTAGAACGCAGAACAGGACACTTCCCTTTCTTCTGCCTAAAGGAGAAAAACTTGAGCCGCTCCAGGGCCCTACTTCCTCTCTTACCCCCTAGATGCAGATCCCCTGGCAAATTCTCCCAAGTGAGGAAAAGGAAGAAACCGTGTTTCTTTGGCACCTTTTAGGCTTCCTGCCTGTTTTTCTAAAGTGCTGCCAGTGAGGGCCTTTATCTACTTTCTAGGGAGAAGAATTAATGGTGAGATCAGTTTCTGGAATTTAACAATCAGGAAGTCAGTCATAAGCACCTGAAATATAGCTAAATTAGGCTTTCCAATTTACCCATGCTACTCTTGGCAGACCCAGAATCTAGAGGCTTTAGGGAGATGCAGGAACAAGAAAAGATCCCCAGCCCTGAGACAGGTAGTGGAGAATAGTGGTTAAGAGTATCATGTAGACCTGGGTTTGAATTCCAGCTTTGCTGCTTTGCAAACCACTTTGTCTCGCTAAGCCTCATTTTCCCCATCTGTGAAATGGGGAGAATAACAGCACCCACCTCTTCAGTTGTGAAGAGGCCAGAGGACAATATCCCTACAGAGTGTGGCATGCAGGGAAGCTCAGTGATGGGCAGGGCTGGTACTAGTTAGTGGCTCGCTGAGGCAGGAAAGTGTGTGTAAACCCCAGCGCTCCTCACTGACAGTGACATGGCCCTGGGTAATGGCCCCTTTCCTTCCTCATCTCTCCTCTTCAAAAGGATTGCTGACTGCACTGCTCTCTGTCCCCAGACGCAGGCTCTCACCACATCTTGAAAGCCGTTTTAAAGATCACAACAAGCCGGGCTCGGTGGCTCAGCCTGTAATCCCGCGCCTTGGGAGGCTGAGGTGAGTGGATTGCCTGAGCCCGTGGGTTCGAGAACCGCCTGGGCAGGCGAAACCTCATCTCTACAATAAATCAAAAAATCAGCTGGGCGTGGTAGCGCGTGCCTGTAGTTCCAGCTACTTGGAAAGCTGAGGTGGAAGGATCACCAGAGCCCAGCAAGTCGAGGCTGCAGTGGCCGGAAGCAGCCACTGCACTCCAGTCTGGGCGACGGAGTGAGACCCCAACTCAAAAAAAAAAAAAAAAAAAAGATCACAACAAGCCGGGCGCGGTGGCTCAGCCGGTAAACCCGCGCTTTGGGAGGCTGAGGTGAGTGGATTGCCTGAGCCTGAGGGTTCGAGACCCGCCTGGGCAACTTGGCGAGACCTCATCTCTATAATAAATCAAGAAAATCAGCCAGGCATGGTGGCGCGTGCCTGTAATTCGGGCTACTTGGAAGGCTGAGGCGTAAGGATCGCCAGAACTCAGTGGGTCGAGGCTGCAGTGGCCGGGAGCGGCCACTGCACTCCAGTCTAGGCAGCAGGTGAGACTCCAACTCAAAAAAAAAAGAAAAAATTAAGATCACAACACTTTCAGCCACTAACAAAGATAAAGAGAGAACTGGAAACCTGACTTTTGCCTGAGCACACTGTGAATCCAACTAAAAATATCCTAACAGGTGCTCCCAAACCCAATCTGATGACTCCACTCCCTATCCCCACCTCTACCGACCACCAGCTCCGACCAGCTCCTTTTGCCATGGCCAGGCTCCTTTTCTCTGTCCCCACTGTCAAGTCTTTTTCACACTAGAGTCTCCTCTACCTTAAATGTTCTTTATCCATCTCTCTCCTGCCCTCCCCACCAGTAAAATACATGCCTCTTCTATTCTAGGAGCTAACGGGGAAGTCCTTGGTTGACATCTAGGACAATGTTTCTCAAAATGTGATCAGTGGACCCCACCTACATTGAATCACCACAGGCTTGCTAAATGCAAATGCCTAGGTCCTCCTTGTGACCTAGTGGGTCAGACTCTTTGTAGGAGGAGCCAAGAATCTGCATTTCTAGCAAGCACCCCAGGTAAATCTGATTCATCCAAAGCATAAACATCAATGATTTGTCTCGAGTCCCTTGCTGAGTTCGAGTCCAGCTAGGGCTAGACCTGGAAAATTCATGAAATGATATAATTGAAATAGCCTAGCCAGGCTGGGTGACTCAGCCTGTAATCCTGCGCTTTGGGAGGCCGAGGTGAGTGAATTGCCTGACCCCACGGGTTCAAGACCCACCCAGGCAACTTGGCGAGACCTCATCTCTACAATAAGTCAAAAATTAGCTGGACGTGGTAGCGTGCGCCTGTAGTTCCAGCTACTTGGAAGGCTGAGGCGGAAGGATCGCTAGAGCCCAGCAGGTCGAGGCTGCGGTGGCCGGGAGCGGCCACTGCACTCCAGTCT